>FTLJ01000166.1:0-32088 GCA_900155495.1 Porogramme epimiltina | reverse complement strand
CACGTCATCCATATAGACCTCGTCGACGATGCGCCCGAGGTCGTATGCGGGGCTGTCGCCCTCTCTGGCACCCACGGGCTCGCGCGTGGCGGTGTGGGACGCAGTCTACATCGTCGGCGTACCCACCGCCGACATGTAGATGCTTTTATTTCTCTATACCAAGGGTGTTGAGTATGTGCTGCGGGTACCCGCGGGTTATCCCATACCCGCGCTGACGGGTACGGGTACGCCGCGGGTCCGCCGACGAGCACCCTTACCCGTACCCGCGCGGGTTCCTACCCGTACCCGCCGCGGGTTTACCCGACCCGTGCTATGCCCTAGTGCTTCTTCGCCATGCGCCGCCTCAGTCTCTGACACCGTCGTCTCCATCACCCAGGGACAGGGGGCCGGTGCCAACTCGAGCCTCCCGTGCGGGTCGACGATGGTGAGCTCGCGAAGCCGCGGAAAGCGCGGCGCGTGTGCCAGCGTGGGGGGAAGCCCGACGTCGTTGAAGCGACCGTTGACGAGCGTGAGCGTGCACAGGTCTGGTGCGATGAGCTCCATGAGCGCTATGGCGTCCCCGTGGAACGCGGATGTCTGGATGGCGACGGCGCCACGGCCCAGACCGGCCTGGGTCGACCCTCCGCGCATCCACGATCGATAGAGAGACTCGGACTCGCTCGTGAAGGCGGCAAGGAAGAGGTGATGCACGCGAGGCATGGGGGCATTGGCGGCGGCCGCGTGCACGCGCTCATGGGCGAAACAGGCGAGGAATTGGCGGAGCTGGGTGTCGTCGGGGTCGCGTGGGGCGATGTGGATGGAGGTGAAGCGCACGGAGCGGGAGACGGCTCGGACGATCTTGGAGGTGCCCGAAAGGGAGCAACCGGTGAACCCGCCGTCGTTGCATGCGAGGGCAAATATCTCCTGCAGGATCTCGACTGCCAGAGAGGTGAGGCTGACCTTCAGCTGGGAATACGGGATGGTGGTCACTAGAGTTCAAAAACGAGGGGAATGAGTGCCGACGGAGGACGTACTTCGTCATATAGATCATAGTCGCTTTCTTTCCGCATAAGGAACTCGAGAACCGGAAAATACAATGCAATAAGATGACGGCCAGGGTTGAAGTTGAGAGGTCGGGTGGTGGGGGACAGGGAGAACCCTCATAATACATTCCCTTATGTTCAGTGCGAGTCATTTGACGCTGCGGAACTTAATATCGGCACAGGTACCGGACAGAAACGGAACGCCTTGGTGCTTGCATAGTTTCCAAGCTGAGAACACTCAAAGTTCGTCTGAGTCGCGATACTGTTGATCTACCCGTACATGTGAGTCCGCGCTCCGAGTAGGCGAGATACCGTGCTAGCTAGGGACATTTGTGAAGTGTAGTAAAGAACGGACTACGGGCTAGACGGGCTTACGAGCATGTTACAGGTCTTCAATTTGACGTACTCATTGTTCTCAAGGTGCGAAAGGCTTGTACAGGGGCGTTGGCAACAAGTTCAACCAGAGTGTCCTTTATCCCGGATTCCTGACCAGAATCGAGAAGAAGTGTCCCGGTTGTTTAGTCCTCGTTGCCAATTGCGCGAGTATAGCAAAGGCGACAACGCTTGACGTGAGATCCATTTCTCGTCCATCTTCCAACACCCCTCCCCGCCGTCAAGTTGGTCCCTCCAGTACTGCAGTGCCAGGTCCCCTTCCTCGTATATAGGCCTGGACGTGTTCCAAGCCGGCACAAGGGCCCACGGACGTGTTGACGCGTGGTGTAACTCGCGTAATCGGTTATGGGACGCTAGGTACTGTAGGTCAACGGTAGCGCACCACGGATGGGGAGGTGGCGGCGGGCACAGTTGTATTATCAGCATGTTGAAATGAGACAACTTCAGCCCGCCTCCTTGTCCAGGTTCTGTCCAAGGATGCCAAAGTTAGCTGTCCTTCTCGGATTACGGGGACGCGAGCCGCACAGGACACTCACCGGCGGCCTGGTGGAACGATTCTAAAACCTGGTATACCATTTCGCACCCGAACGGGTCCAAGTGCGAGATGCGGAGGTGTGTCAGCCGCGGCGCCATGTTGGTCCAACGACGCAGGTCCAGCACCTCCCGGCATCCCAACATGTTCAGACGCTCCAAAAGTGGGAAGCGAGGTTGTACCTCCTCGCCATCCGCCACCACACCCTCTGACGCCGGCTGGATCATCCGGTGGCAGGGTGCTGGAGCGAACTCGAGCTGCCCGTGTGGGTCGACGATGGTGAACTCGCGAAGCTGCGGGAAGCGCGGCGCATTCGCGAGTGAGGGGGGCAGTTCGAGTGAGTTGTTGACGAGCGCGAGCGTGCGCAGGTCCGGCGCGACGAGCTCCACGAGCGCTGTGACGTCCCCTGCGAAGTCGGGCGTTTGGCCGGGGGCGGAGCCGTCGTCCACGCGGACTTTTGTCGACCGCCTACGCGACCACGGCCAGCGGCGGGACTTGGACTCGTTCAGGAAGGCGGCGAGGAAGAGGTGGTGAACATGGGGGATGGGAGCGTTGGTCGCGGTCGCGTGTGCGCGCTCCTGGGAGAAGCAGGCCAGAAACTGCGAGAGCTGTGCGTCGTCGGGATCGCGTGGGGCAATATAGACCGAGGCGAAGCGTACGGAGCGGGAGACGGCTCGGACGAACTTGGAGGTGCGCGAGAGGGAGCATCCGGTGAACCCACCGTCGGTGCATGCAAGAGCGAATATGTCTTCTAGGATCTCGGTTGCCAGGGAGGTTATACTGGTGTTTAGCTGGTCATGTGGGATAGTTGCCATCGGTGTTCAGCAACCAGTGCAAGGAGTACCGATGAAGCGCTTACCTTGTTGCCTCGATCATAGGCGCTTCCTTTCTTCATAAGTTTCCACATATAGAGAGTATTCGGGGGCCGGAAGCCACAACACAGTACGATAACAATCTGGCTTGAGTTGTGTAGTGGAAGTTGGGGAGAAAACCTATGCATTTCTCTTTGCAACGACGTGTAAACTGAGTCACCTGAACACTGCGGAACCTAGTATTGACACCGGCACCGGACGGAGGCAGAACACTTAGATACCCGCTCTGTGGGTATCAACCGTGATATCCTAAGGGAATGCGATTATAGAGGCTGTTAGCGACACTCAAGTACTCCAACATCCCCATCCGCATCGACCGACCGTTCATTACGCCTTATAGATCCACTTCTCGTCCACCTTCCAACAACCTTCCCCGCCCTCGACGCGGTTGAACCAGTCCCGGCGCGCTTCCTCTTCCTCTTGGAACATAGGCTGCGAGGTTTTCCAGGCGGGAACAAGGGCCCACGGAAATGCCGAGGCACGATGCAGGGTTCTCAACCTGTCACAGAATGTGGAGTACTGTATGTATATGTTTCCACATCGTGCGCCCGGTGCTGGTGGCCGGCACGGCTGTATCAACAGCACCTTAAGGCGAGGAAAGTCCTGTGTATGATCCGTTTGGCTGGAAGAGAAGTTCTGGGTGGGCGCTGTCAAAGTAAGTGTAAGCATTCGCATGCTCACATTCGCACCTTGAGGGTCATGGGACGCACCTTTTACGCGACACTGCAGGATGTCTATCACGGACTCCATTACGTACTCTTGTAGATGTGCGATGCGGAGATGCGTCAACTGCGGGGCGCGGCGGCTCCACCGAGGTAAGTCCATCGTGTGTGCGGTCCCCAACATACTCAGCCGCTCGAGGCGTGGGTATAATGTCGGTTCTCGAATGTTCTCGGGGGAGCCCTGAGAAGGCCCTCTATACAGGGGCACGGGAGCGAACCCGAGCTGGCCAAAGTGGTCTATGACGGTGAGCTCGCGGAGCTGCGGGAAGGGCTTGTGTACGAGAGAAGGAGGGAACCCAAGTCGGCCCCAGCGGCTGCTGATGAGTGCGAGGGTATGCAGGTCGGGGGACACCAACTCTAAAAGTGAATCGATATTCTCGTGAAAAGTTGGGGGCCCGGGTCTGTCGTCTATAGGGTCGGTGTCCTCGTTTAGTGGTGACCAATCGCTGTCCTCCGGCGGACTCTTGCAGGCAGCGAGGAAGAGATGGCGAACACGGGGTGCTGCTGAACCGGTGGAGACAGCACGCGCGCGCTCTTTGATGATACAGTCGAGGAATTGCGAGAGCGATGCGTCATCGTGGCTACGTGGGGCGATGCTGACCGTTGTGAAGCGTGCGGGACGGCAAGCAGCTGCAACGAATTTCGATGTAAGGGAAAGTGAGCATCCCGTTGATCCACCGTCGGTGCATGCCATAATGAAGATGGCCTGTAGGACCTCCACAGGGAAGGAGATGGTGGCTAGGCTGTCGGGCTAGAATTTCCAGTGAGAAAAGAGATTAACCGGCAATAGTAGTGTATCCACCCACTTGGTGACCAGGAATAGTACAATAGCTTCTTGGGTGCATGCTTGCGCTGTAGTGGACGTCGCTAGCAGAAAAGTGTCTCGAACAGTCGCTGGATGTGTCAGTGAAAAGTCCTTTTAGCATCCGTGGGCTTCGGGGGAGTCATCTGACCATCTGCTGCGGAAGTCAATACAGTCGGAACCGAAGCCTAGTGACTGTCACGATGTTCAGATAACAGTCCCTGCACAGCCAAGTAGATGAAATCATTCTGTTCAGCATCTCGCCAGGATCCCGGAGAAGGGCAGAAGAAGTCTAATTTCCTGGATAGAACGATCAATACTGGGCGGTAGATCACAACGCGGACATTCACCGCTAACCTATATATCTATATGGAAAGTTCCTAGCAACTCTCCATCGTAACCTTTAACCCGTCCAGCATCCAGCACCCCCTGTAATGCGATCTTCGAATTCACAGACGGGTCCTAGTCTCACGTCTTCGTGCGGAAGAAGCAGACAGCGGGGGCCTACTTGACGTTGTACGCTCGCGAGGTCAGAGAGGAGTTTTGCATATCTCCTCTGCGCGCTGCGTCCCGTGGCCTCTGGCGGAGGTCGACATGGCTGAACCAAGAATGATTCCAGGATATTGCTACAGAGTTCGCTGGACTCAAGCGACACATCCGGCGTCCCTAAGTGGAGGAAATGTGATGAGCATTGAAGCTCTACAGATGCTGAAGGTGCCGTGAACGCACCCAAGACAATTTTAATATCAGATAGAAGTTGCATGACACGTGGGGAAGGAAAGATGTCACTTATGCGGATGTGGGTGAGATTCGGGGCCCGAAGCATCCAACCTGAGAGGTCATAAGCTGTGGAGCACCGTCTCATGTGGAGATGTGTTAGGCGGGGGAATGGAGGGTGGATTGTGATCGACGAGATCGTTTTAGAATCGTGCGTTGCACCAGAATTCAAGGGCTGGAGTAAGCTGAAAGGGGTATTTCCGCCAATGATGGTTATTTCCTTGAGCAGGGGGAAGCTAATTTGCCCGAGAATGTTTGGTAAAGGACGTTCGAACATTTGGTTCTGGTGAACATCGTGGACGAGTGCAAGGGTGAAGAGAGTATGTGAGGCAACTTCCATAAGCATTGTGATCTCTCGGTTGAGCCTCCGCAATTCTGGGTTGTCGTTGGGATCATCGGGGTAACTAGTGCGCACTAACTGGCGCATCCCGGAGCTGAGAAATAGATGGCGAATAATGGGTGTTGCAGATTGGGTTGCGGTGGCATGGGTCTGCTGGGCTAAGAAGCAGGCCAAGAAACACGCGAGTTGCCGGGGGTAAGTGAACCGAATGGCGACAGTGTTGAAGCGGGCTGCGCGGGATGCTTCTCTTATAAACTTGGATGTAGCGGAGAGAGAATAGCCGGTACGGCCCTGATCGGTACAGGCTGATACGAAGATTTGCAAGAGGATCTCCGTAGGTAAAGACACGAGTGTCAATCCTATTGCCTAATAGCGTGCCAGCGCACGAATAGTAATGGGTCAATATTCAATCACTGACTACAACCCGATGAATTATCTCGCCTGGTTAGGTTCCGGCACCATTTTCGTCTGCATCCTCCGATAAGTTGCGATGTGGGTTTCTTTGAAAAGTAGGGGTATATGGCCTAGAGTCAGGACAGGACAGCGATCAGGACAAGGCTCGCTTAGTCAGCTCGCCTCGGATATTTCCACAAAAGTGACCCTAAGTGGCATTCCGAGAACTTGATTCTCAGTTACCACCACACGGTACGTCACATTAGGCTCCTCTAGTCGTGTCTGTGGTCCCTGTCCATTCAGCTCTCATCACAGTGAAGGTGAGCTCATCTTCGAACAAACAAAAGCTGACCGCCAACACTTTATGAAGTACCTATGACAACGACATGGCATGCCAATGGCCAGCCAAGATGTCCCCATCCAATGTGGTCAATATCAGAGATTGTACGCGAAATTATGAAGCAAAGTGCGGACAGGCAAGAAGCTTTGGCTAGTTGTGCTCGCGTAGCACGGGCAATCTCAGGCCCTGCGTTGGAAGTTCTCTGGGAGGAGCTTATCGGCGTTGAACATCTATTCTCCCTCTTGAAAACGTCAGTCAAACGCATAATTGGCCAAGACGGCGAGACAAACCTCAGTTACAGACACTACGTGGGTACTTGCTTTTCTTTCCGACACTATTGTGACTATAACGCTCTTTGTTAGGTCATGTGCGGCTCCATAGACGATACAGAATGGCGCCGCTTCTTATTCTATGCGAACCTCGTGCGAAGCTACAAATCCTTCGGCGAACGTATTGACGGTGTCACTGCCGCGACACTATCGGATCAAACGGGCGGACAACCTTTATTTCCTCGTTTAACCAGCTTGCACTGGTCACATCCCACCGAATACTCAGCCGCCTTTGTGCTGTTTCTGTCACCAATGCTCAAGAACGTCACCTTCGACTTCGGCAGCGACCTCTCCCCTGTTTCCACCACATTCACAGCGACTGACGACCCTGGAGACTACACTACTGCCGCGGCTCTTCGGCTAATCTACGCTCGCGCGCCTCGAATAGAGCACCTAGACATTCATATAGGCTACTCCTATGCTATGAAGTCAATTCCTGCCTTCAAGGACGTACTCTCTCTTACTTTGAGAGATATCAAGGACCCTGCGGTCATCGGCCTGGCATGCAGCCCGCTCGAACGTTTGCAGAAGCTCAAAGTCACCCTAATCCCTGAGGACGCGGAGAGCATGTTCCAGGGCATCCCCGATATTATGCTACCAGAAGTAACAGAGATGAGACTCGAGTCCTCTCCTCATGTGGTCGGCATCATCATCAATTCGATGCACGCTCCAAAGCTATCTGCTCTGACCGCTTCCATGGAGCTTGTCGATGCCCCTGTCAAGCAATGCATCACACTCATCGCGGAGCGCTTCACCTCGTCTCTTCGCAACCTTACACTTCACATCGACGACCTCGACGACTTCTCGGAGGACGAAATCGACCCTCCCATCCCCACTGCGCGTTCGTTCGCGGATTTCTTCGCCCCGTTGTATACCCTCCGCGCCCTCACGCGCGTCGCGATCGCGTTTCGATTCGAGACCCCTTGCATCATCACCGACGCCGACATGAGTCGCATCGCCGAAGCGTGGCCTGGGCTTCGCACACTGCACTTGCCTTTTGTCATCAACGGCGGCATGTCTCCAACGTTCTCCATCACAGGTCTCCCGCTCCTCACTAAGCGCTGTGTACACCTTCACTCTCTATTCATCCCGCTCCCGGACGCGTCGCCCCTAAAGGATATGGACTTGGCTTCCCTCCCTCCGTATTCGAATGTGGTCACCCGGTTGTACGTCGCCGGGAACCGATGGCCCAAGGAGTTACGGGAGAAAGCCTACGAATACCTCGACCATATCTTCCCGCAAGTGCGCGATCGCGGTATCATATTGGGAGAGGAAGACTTCGACGATCTCCCTTAGAGATCCGCAACACGGTTGTTCTACTTATGTAGAATCTTAAATGGGGTGAGCCGCCAACACTAGTTTCTTGCACTATAATGCTTAACACGATGAGTTTCAACAGGATGCGTGCCAAGTGCTCCCCGGAACTTGTGTCATTATCGCAAGAACCAATGCGAGCTCTATAGAGAGAAATGTATTGATATAGTACACTATGTATGCCACATAAACGTCTTTGCCCGCGAGATAACTCATACACTTGCACAACAAGGGTTCCAGAACAGCTCCAGCCATCATGAACTGCCGACCTCGTCACCCGCGAGCAATTTCGTCAGCAACGCCTTCAATTCAGCAACGTCTTCCGCGAACCCGTTGGAGCTGGTGGAGGCGACTGCCTTAGGCTGTTGCTGGGACGCACCATCGCCCATAGTGGCCGCGCTGTCATCATCAGAAAGCCACTTATCCAGCTGGGCAATGATGGAGCGCGCCTTCAGGCGGAAATGCGTGCGGACGACGTCCGCAAAGGGCTCTGGAGGTGCCTTCAGATTGCCCAGCATCTGCCAGACCAAATGTCAGATCCTCGCGTTCTCACCCGAGATACAGGGGACATACCGCAGTTTTTACCACCATTCGTCGGATGTTCGCAGAGTCTGTATGAATAATGAGCGTGTATTCCTGGATTACGAATGCCTTCCTACTGACATGCGACCGATTTAGGCGTGCCCCCACTGTTTGCCCACCCTGGCTCATTCAGGTACGGCTCATCGCAAAGTATCATGGACTGAATAGAGATGAGGACCTGCAGAAGTGTTGACTTGCCCGAGACCCAGCCTGGCCCAGACCATGTTCCTAGCAAGGACAAGCAAACTTTGCCGTCCTATTCGAAAGATGAGCGCGTCCAGTGAGAAAAAACTGATCAAGATCAACTGACCGCATACAGGTTCGGGTTAAACCGGAATTTGCCCCCATTTGTCTGTGTACTCATTGTTAGTCGGACTAGCTGCGTAGACCACCCCACTTGACCTACCGTCATGTATTTGACACTTGGTGGCGACTGGTTGTAGTTAGGCCCGAGGAAGACGTCGAACAAGTAGCTATCAAAACGGTAAGTATATGTACCAAGAGCATGCCGTCGAAATTTACGCACCATCCATTGTAATACCTATAGATATATGAGCTATGGAACACGGGGATACTGTACAAAGATCAAATGGCTTACGGGGTACCCTCTGGACCAGTGATAAGAGCCTTAATGACGTCCACTCGTGTTTCGTCGACTCGAAGGAAGATGGACGAGTTCCAGGCAACAGGCAGGTTGGTCGTGAGAACGGCGAGCTGGACCAAGACGTGTCAATATCGGCATACATTAACCAAGTGCGAACACGCTGGCTGGCATTACCTCCTTGGCGATCGCAAGAGATCGTTTGGGAATGTCAGAGTTGGCCAGCATCCGCGCCTCGTTGTTGAAGTAAAACTTGAAATGCGGAGTTGGGTCGGCTTCCGGATCTGCAGGGGGCTCGGGTTGTGGTACTGTCAAGTCGCAGTATTCGAACCGGACCCGGTTCGCCCACTTGATGTACGCCTCGATTGCACTCTCTTCCGTCTCGCCGGCATCAACGTGTACAGCTTGTGCGCCGTCCGAAGACGACACTGGAATCTTCGGCAAGCCGGCGTGTAGGCGATCAACGAACGCTTTCCCTTTAGTCTCGATAAGGGAACGGTCAATCGCCTTCGCCGTGTTGACGATTCGCTGGCAGAAGTTGAGCAGCTTCATGTTGTCTTCTGACACCCCAGCGCTCTCTTCCTTGCCCTTGCCCTTGTCATCCGCCGTCATGCGCTTCTGTTCTTCCGACATCTCCACGGTTTCAGGCTCAGCGGTCTTCATGCCATCTAAGCCCTTCAGTGCCGCTTGAGCCTGAATGACGATAGCCTCCAGAAGCTCTCGGGGACCAGAACTGCCCTCATATAGTATTGTACGTTCGCGGACACGGGGTGCACCTTTGGGCGAAGGCTTCTTTCCAGCAATCGTCTTGACCGACGTCACAACCATGATCGGCATGGCCATCATGCTCGCCAGAGCTTCGTGGCTAGAGATGGTCTACACCACAAGATGAGAGATGCTCGGTTCGAAGTGAAAACCACCATTACCTCTAACCACTCGAAGAGTTCGAAATACAACACCGAGCGGTCGGACATGTCTGTGAGCGAGTCATTGCGAAGCAGTTGACTACTGACAAAGTTGAAGCGTCGGCGAAGATGGGCCAATGTCGTGGGGTGGACGAGATAATCGCTGGCATGTCCCCCACCCTCTCTGTTTACTGATGGAAGGAAAGTACCGATGTTCTTCAGCAAGGTAGCTAGCTTTTCGTCCTTCGCTTTCTGCAAGTTCAGTGCTTCGAGCTGGCCCGACATCTACTCACGAATCATTTAGTGAAAAGACCTCAAATGAGAAAGACTTATGTCGCACGTCTTCTCTAGCATCCCCCGCATACCCCGTGCCTAGTTTAGGCTTCTTCCCTTGCACGACGACGGACTGGTAGAAGCCGTCTTCATCATCGTCTTCATCATCATGTAAATCCGCCGCCGGGAATAAAGGGTGTACCGGCGAAGGGGCTTCCATCTTTCGCCTCTTCCGAGAGGTCCGATCGCTCGACTTCGGAGCGTTCACTTCGAGAGCATCGTCCAGGAACGACTTCTCAAGCATCGCGAGCCCAATGCCGAGGATGGCGCCTTGCAAATTTGCACAGTGGAACAACGAAATGTCGACGTCGAGGGATGCCTGGACTTTGCTGTGATTCGCCGTGCTAGACTCTCCGCAAGCAAAGCAGAACGCCTTCGAGCATTGACTACATGTCATGGGTACGATGGACTCTAAGTGTTTGACATAGGCCGGAAAATTGGGCTGAACGGGGTTCAGAATATAGCCTTCAACGCATAGAGTACCTAGCAAACTCACGAAGAGTGCGAAGAAATCGCTCTTCTTCCGCGTAACAGTCGCGCCGCAGCCGTGTGGACAAGGACACTCGCCCGAACTGAGTTCCTGGTACAGGCCGAACAGGAAGCTCTGCTCGCCCCCTTCGGGGCAGCCCTTCATCCATTGACCTTGCGTCATCAGCGGTATCTTGTCATTAAAGCCCGACATCGAGAGCATCTCCGGCTCTTCCTCCACTTCAATAACCTCTTCGCGCCGGTCCTTGGAGAAAAAGATACCTGCGTACACACTCAATATAACGCACTGGTAGCCAGAACAGATATCCGCACCCGCATATGGATCAACCGCAGCACCGTTCGACCCTCCCGCGTTGTCCTCGAAGTCCGAGTCGTCGTAGTCAATGTACTCCTCGTCTACAGCCACTGTGAGCGCCCGTCTGCTGCAGCATTATGAGCCACGTACCGTCGCCGTCCTCTCCGTCGTCCTCAACCTCCCCGTCATCATCGTCGTCGTCGTCGTCGTCGTTCGGGGTCTAGGCGCGTGAATACGCAGTGAGGTCCATGCGTGAATGCAACAAGAACGGGGGCGCGTACCATCATCCTGGGCTTCTGCTGCGGCTTCTCCGACGAGGCCATCTCTACGTCCCCATCTTCATCGACAATGTGGTCAAAGCTACCGTCGAAGATGCGCTCGGCCGCCTCCATGACGTCCTTATGTTGCTTCAGCGCCGCACGCGCTTGCGCGACGCTCGCGCCCTAGGAACGTGTGTGTGAGCATATGTGGCACAGTAAGTCGTAGAGCGGGTATACAGACCATTTCCACGAGCTGCTGCACCTCCCGCTCCATCGCGATGCGAGCAGTATAGGTAGATGTAACAGATAATAGGGGGAGAGTGGAGACTGGGTGTGGTTTGGTAGAGATGGCAGTATGCACTTAACAGGTAAAGGAAGCGCGCAATATCATTAAGAGGTTATATAAGCAGGCATCGGTTGTTCGGGCCACAAGCTTTGTTTCGTGAAACAATACAACAGCAAATGCATAGCTACAACGCGTACGTTGACAAAAACATGCTTGAGCACAGCAAAGACAGTGGTGAGGAGATACAAAACTATAAGACGAGGCGTAACCACAATAGAAACAAATGCAAATGTGTTGCGGTGGTACAAACATCTAGGCTGCTGGTCACCTGTAACCCCCACGATAGCGAGGGCCACGATGTCGAGAGTCTCGATCACGACGCTCATGGTCATAGTCGCGGTCGCGGTCACGGTCACGTTCGCGATCGCGGTCATAGCGTCCCCCATGCCTATCCCCACCTCTGTCCCTCGACGAGTAGCTCTCCTTCCGCGCAGCGCCGCGGATCTGGATGGTGTCCGTCTCCCTAGACGGGCCGGGGAGGTCGTCGCGGTCGTATCGCGGGCGTTTGGAGCTCCCTCCTCGATCTCCGCCAAACGACGCGCCTGAAAAGTCGAACTTGATCTTCCCGCCTCCGCCCCCCTTCCGGTCGCCGTTCTCGTTCCGCTCCGGCGCGCGTACCTCCCTGTTGCCCTTGGCCCGCTCATCGCCGCGACGGGCGCGGTTGCTCGCGAACTCGCCAAACCAGTCAGCGGCGTCGTCCTGGGCGTCGTCGCGCTCCTGCGCCGCCCGCGCAAGCCGCTCTCGCTCCTTGCGCCGCGCCCGCTTGCCGACTTCCATAGGCGCGTCGAACCCGAATCCATCCGAGAAGGTGTGGGCTGCTTCCCAGTCGCGTCGTGTGCGCTTGGTAAGGGGCGGGGCATCCGAGGCGAACGGACCGGAGAGGACGTTGTACAGGCTGAATGCGGAGTTATCTTTCGGGTGGTCGAAGGGGAGCTCTGCAACGTTGCAGTCCTGGAGAGCCGTCACGTTAGGACACTGCAGGGCTGGTCTCAAAAGGAGAGACTTACATCGCCTAGATGGCCGCTTCCACCACAGTTGTAGCACCACTCGTCTGTTGCGATGTAACCCTCCCCGCCTTCGCCTAAAGGAAGAGTGCTTTTCTCCTCACGGGCACGGAGTGTGTCTTGCCGGACGTCGTCTTCAACGTACGTGTAAATTCGCCAAAGAGTTGGGCATTCCTAAAGAAAAGAGTTCGTATCATGCGGCTGTCGGGAATAGAAGAGATGGTCCTTACGTTCGTCTGATGGGAGCGCGCTCCGCACCGGTCACAATCGTGTGATGAGTGGTATGCCCCGTACTTTCCGCGATTCGGGCACGTCTAGTGGAACAAATCACTGTGTTTAGAAGATCCGCACAAACACCATATCCATCTTCTATGTCCACATACCTTGTTGATGTGGCCCTTCATCCCGCAGGTGAAGCAAACTTTGCTGATCGGACAACTTCGAGTGAGATGTTCGTCTCGTGCGCCACAGGTTAAACACTGGTCATGACATCCAGGGCGTGAGCGAATCGTTCCATGGCATGACCACTCGAACTGACAATGACAACTCGGCACTCAAATGTTCTGTGGGTCCCTTCTTCTCCACACTTCTTGCAGAGAAACTTGGTAGGTTTCGAATCCTTCGCCTCTTCAGCTTCGAGCTTCTCTAGCTCCCAGTAACGGACCATGCCCTGGTGGGTCTCTTCGTAAGCGCAAATGTGGGAATCGTGTCCGTTGAAACTCACCTTGTAAGTGTCATCATACTCCAAATATTCGATGTAATCATCGCCCTCGTCGGAGCCCGAGGGTGTCGGGAGCTTCACAAAACCCGGGTCCTCGCCAACGAAAACATGATCCGGCAACAATAGGCCTCCATTTGCCTCCTCGTCCTGGTCTTGAGAATGCTCGTGGTCAGGGTGAGGGAGAGAATTCAGTGCTGCGGAAGTGGTGTCCACAAGTTTCAACGCAGCAGGAATATCGGTGGGGTTCACGTCCTCGAAGAAGAGCTCCTCCACAGGCTTAGCTGCCTTGTCGCGTCTGCGCTTTTCGCGGTCACGGTCTTTAGAACGTGATCTCCGGCGTGAACGATCGTCTCTGTGATGATGGTCATGGTCGCGGTCGCGGTCACGGCGAGGCGACCTGCTCCGCTGCCTGTCGCGGTTGCGGTCCTTCTCTCGACGGCTTTCCCTGTCCCCGTCCCTGTCCCGCTCCCTGTCCCTCTCGGAGTCACCATTCCTGTGCCTTCTGTCCTTTCTCCTCCCCTCTGCCTCGGATTCCCGCCTCTTCTCCTTCTCCTTGGCATCGTCCCCTTTCCTGCTACGCGAGGGTTCCGCAAGCCGTTCCTCCAGGGATTTCTTCTTCGGCACCTCCTGAGCACTTGAGCTAGGTCCAGGCTCCGTGTCTCCTGTTTCCACTTGCATGGCCACAGCGGAGGTGGAGGGGCTGTTGCGGGAGACGGGGAGAGATGTCTCAGCGGAACTCCCATCCACTTCGCCGTCCGCGTTCCCCGCTGTGCCCGCGCTGACCCGCGCAGTCTTGCGCTTTTTCTTCTTGCGCTTCTTTTTGTTTTGTGCGGCCCCATTTGTTTGTGTAGCGTCGTTGGGGGGACTGTCTGCTTGCACAACCTCGCCATCCGAATCGAGTTCGATGACGTCCGTTGGTTCCGTGAGGTCGATGATCTCCGGCCCGTGTGGTGAAGGGGCCATAAGTGCAGAAGGCTCCCCAGCGGAAATTGAGGAGGAACAGGGGCAAGCAGAAAATAAGGGTGAGCGTGGTCTGTGGGAGCCAGCAACCAAGAGGAACGCGAAAGTGCTGCAGCTGCACGCAAAAGTTGAAGGTGCTCTTTCCCAATTCGGGGGCGGAATATCTCGACAGGCGCCCATTCTCTCGCGAGATCTATGATCGCGATCTCATTCAGCGCTTCGCAGTCCGCCGCCGGGTCTGGCGATTTGAATACACCTTTGCGAGTCATTTCCCTTCCACCACCACCATCTTCTTGGCAACAACGCTCGACACGATGGCGGAGGCACCTTTGTCGACGGCGGGAGGATTTGAGATCCTCGTCGAGAACCTCACATACCACCACGCGCCGGGTGCTCCGCCTTCGTTGTCCGATGTGAACATCCACCTTCCAAAGGGCTCGCGCGCGCTCCTCGTGGGCGCGAATGGAGGCAAGTCCTGAGAAATACATATTTGAACGACGAAGGCTCACACGAAGTCTATCTCCGCGTGCGGCCCCATTGCAGCGGGGAAATCGACATTGCTCCAGATTCTCGCCGGCAAGCGTCTCATCTCCACCCCAGGAACGGAGGTCCGTATCAAAGGCAAAGACGTGTTTCGCAGCACCCCGGGCGGAATCACCTACCTTGGCACAGAGTGGTGAGTGCTGTTCTGCGTCGGAGCTCTTCAAATGGCTGTCCCCCGCAACATTTGTCATTCATTGCCCGCCCCTGGCGCATACATGGATGCAGTGCAACCTCTAGGCCCGATCTCCAAATGATGCGAATGCTCACTCTAAACCCGCGCTCAGGGCGATGAACCCCGTCGTGCGTGGTGACATTGTCGTTTCAGATTTTCTCAACTCCGTAGGCGGCTACCGGCACAAGGCGCGCCGGGATCGCCTCCTCGACATCCTCGACGTCGACCTCGATTGGCACATGCACCAGATTTCGGACGGCGAGCGCAGACGGGTGCAACTCTGCATGGGTCTCATGGGCGACTGGGACGTCCTCCTCCTGGACGAGGTACGGGCGGTTGCACTTTCCTACCATCGCGCGAACGCGGTGGAGCGCTGACGTCAATTGTGTACCCGCGCGCTTGGCAGGTGACGGTGGACCTGGACGTACTGGTACGCGACGACCTCCTGACGTTCCTGAAAGAGGAGTCGGAAGCCCGCGGTGCGACCATTGTTTGTGCGTCTTTCCCCTGGGCCTTGGAGTCGCTTGCGCTGCGCTGACGGCCCCCGGGCGCGCGCGTAGATGCCACGCACATCTTTGACGGTTTGAACAACTTTCCGACGCACGTCGCGCACATGCACCTCGGCACTTTCCTTATGGAGCCGACCGCCTGGCCGTTCGCGGGCGGGACAGCGGGCGCGATGTCTGTTGATCTGGGACCTAACCCAACGTTGTACGCTGTCGCACTGCAGTGGCTGAAGGAGGACCGCGATCGCAGGCGGGCTCTGGAGGAGCAAGGCCGGAAGCGCAGGGGCGCGCGCTCGGAGACGGTAAGTAAAGTCACGCCGGGCGAACGGTGGGCGGATCGTGGGACGGTGTTGTGTGGCAGGCCGTGAGGTTTGGAACTTTGTTGCGGACGCTGACGGCGCCTGAACGATTGAACAGGTACCGAGCGATTCGGAAACATTCTACAAGAAGTAAGCACCTTGTGGACGTTTTTGGCACGCTTGGCTGATGCTGACGGCGGGCGGCGGCAGATATGACTACAGTCACTGAGCGTGCTCGCGTGCTGAGCTAGACATGGCATTTTTATGGCTGCTGTTTCCCCGCCCGGCTGCTCAACGCGGGGGCTGGATGGAATGTATCGATAGCTACATCTGTATTGTTCAACACAAATCGTGTATTGTTCAACCAATCAAAGATCATCTATCCTTGTGCGCCGACGCTGGGCCGATGTGCTGCGCCGCGCGGATTCTGACCGGCGAGGCCGTGCGCGGGATGATGAGGGCCTGGGCGGGCGTGACGGGGGTGATGGGGAGGGTCACGGGGCGTGACGGGAGAGGGTATCTCCTGGCCAGGGAAGCGTTGGCCGACGCCAACCGACTCTCGAACGCCGTCGTCGTCTTTGGACACCGTTCGCAACGTGCTGGCCATCCCAGGGCGCGTTCTCTCTTCTTTCGCTCCCTCTTCTCTGTAACCCCCACGCTCTTTTCGTCTCTCTTCCTCTCCCATCATGCTCGTCGGCGGCCTCCGTATCCACCACCACCAACTCCGCGACGACCTCAATGGCACTCGCGACTCGAATGGCTGTCTCATCTGCACCAACACCACCCCCAGCTGCTCCTGCAGCATTAACCAGCAGTGTGTCATCGTCAACCGGTACGTCCACCCTTGCTTCTCCCGTATCTTATCCACCCCTCAACTCGTGGCGACCGCGTTTCCAGCGACTGCGACCAATGTCCCTACGCATCGTGTATCGACCCTGATACAGCTGGTTCAAGCACATCCTCCTCAGGGGGCGTCAGCAAGGGGGCCGTAGCGGGTGCCGTTGTTGCAATCATCCTCGTCCTAGCTGCCACCGTCGCTGGTTTCTTCTGGTACCGCCGGCGTCAACGCATGCGCGCAGCAGCTGCTGCCGCAGATGAGCCCAAGCCTGATGTACCAGCACGCGCCGAAGACGTCCTCCAGAGGCCTGACCCCAACGAGAAGTCCAACTCCCCTCCCCCTCAACTTGATAACATTAGAATCTACTCCGGTAACCTTCAGGGTACCATCAACCTCGACCCCGCTGCCTCGTACGCCGCCCAACCGCAGGTGTCGAGCAGCGCATCCATCCACTCAAACCCCTTCGAGGACAACCACTCGATCCAGACAACGTCCACCGGCACCCAGTCGAATGTCATCCCCATCGCGCTCGTTGCTCCGGGCTCCGTCCGCTCCGGCGCTACTGGCTCATCGCAACACGAACCGCAGGCGCAGGCGGCGAACGTGCGGGCGCACATGAACCTCGACCATGTCAACATCTCCGAGGACACGATCAATTCGGGCGGCAGCGCATTTGCTCCGCCTGTTCGTCCCAACGCGGATAACCGCTCGTCACTCATGACCACCGGCAGCTTCTCCAGCGAATTCCTCGAGACGTCGGTCATCGTCACCCCCACTCGCGGCACAGTTAAGCAAGTCGTCGGCGTGGCCAAGGCGGAGGTTATGCGCGCTCCTTCCAGTGACACGCTCAGCCGTTCTTCTACCCTGACCAGGGGTGCACGCTCTCCCCTGGCGGCCTCTAGCTTCGGTCCGGCGGATGTCATGCAAGAGGCGGACGAGGAGCAGGAAGTCACCGTGAACCAGAACCCCTTCTCCGATGGGAACTCCCCCTTCTCCGGCGGTTCTCCCACGCCCTCCGCGACGACTTTCGGATCTCCCAATCCATCGTACACCCACAGCCAGCGCACGGACTCGCGGGGCGATGCTAGCTGGCTCCAGGAAGATCCTGCTCACTTGTACGGGAACGATGAGCGTCCCGCCAGCGTTTACACCCAAGCTTCTGCGATCGTTGCCGACATCAGCAACGCTAGACGTGTACACCTCGGTTTCGACCAGATCACGCACATGCCGCAGACCCCGCTCAGCGCAGCGCTCAGCACGCCCCGCACGCCGTACCGCATGACCAGCGCAAAGCTCGTGTCGCCTCTCACCAACCAGAGCGCTGCGATCCAAACTGGTAGCAGCGCTGCTGCGGGCCATCTCGAGGCACAGCAGGCGCGTGCGCTCAGGGAGCTCCACACCGATTCAGGCAAGCGCATCTCCATGTCGTCCGTCATGACCACCTCCACCCGCGCCGACTCGATCCTCGAGAGCTTCCCCTTCGTGCCGCCGTCCCCGATCTCGAACCTCCCGCCCCGCACTCCCCCTCGCTCGCCGCTCGCCCAGCAGTCCTTTGCAAACGGCATGGACGAGCACTCGCAGTCCGCTCGGGAGATGGTCAACCGCGCACGCGCCTCGGCGTCGTCGGCAAGCACGCTCGGCGCGCTCGCCCCGCCGAACCGCAAGGTGCTGGGCATGAGCGTCGCGTCGCAGAGCTCGACGGCGAGCAACGGCCTCGGTTCGTTCCACTTCCAGATCGAGTCGGGCGCGCCCGCGGAGACCACGTCTGTCGCCCCGTCCTCGTTCAACAACAAGAACGATGCCGCGGCCGGCCAGCGGAAGCGTGCGAGCCTGGACACACTCGCGCTCACCAGCGACCTCTCGTCGTACCCGCTCGGGTTCGACAAGTCCCCCGTGCCGCCCGTCCCCCGGCGTTGAGCGACTTGTATAGTCGTTACGACCCGCCGCGTGCGTGCGGTTACGAGCGCTGTATGATTACGAGTGTGTATCACGATGCTTCGACGTTGCCCTGCCCCCCTTCCTCCAGCCCGCCCCCTTTGTTCCGATCGCCCTTGGCTTGGTTCTGGCTCACGGCTGGTTGATCCGCCGGGCGAGACATGTCCTCTCAAGTGCCGTCGCTCCCTCGTTCCGCCCCCCGAAATTTGCTCCGATGTACGTGTCTCGTACTTTTTTGAATTCTAGAACCGGTGACATATATATCTTATCTTTTGTCTATTTTCCCGTAGCTACTAGCCCCCTCTTGCTCCCCCCCTTCCTTCATACCCGCCTAGTTCCCCCCACACCTGTCCCGCCCCTTACGTACACCCTTCGTACCCCCCTCCACCTTCCGCCGCGCGCATTCTCTCTTTATACCTTCACTCCCTTCCGCGCGCGGGCGGTGCTGTCGCGTTCCGTCGGTAGTTGTTTTAAGTTCGCCTCTGTGCTCGGTGTCTCGGCGGTGGCGGCGCCAGCGCCGCAGAATGCTGTGGCCGCGAGCTGCGCCCGCCCCGCGACGTTTTCACGTCCGTCTGTGTATCTGGGTTGGGTGTGTTGTGATTATTTATGCATTACCATGTAGTGCAGCCATCCGCGCGCGCGAGTGAGCCTGGTGTCCCGGTGTGGGTACGCCGAGTACTGTAGAGCCCGGCGTCCGTGGGTTGTTGTGTTTTGGACGTTTACGTGGAGTGTCGTTGTCTTGGTTTGGCCCTTGCAGCTTGTGCGTATGGGACTATGACTAAAATGGACCTCGTTGTCTTCGATACTTCGGCGCTCAATCAAGATAGATGATTATATACCCGCATATGACCACCGTGGCCGGTTTCAGTCTCCGTCGTGTGGGCTTGAACAAGCTATTCAACCTTCGAAAACAATGCTCGCTTTGGCACATCTACGCGGAAGGCATTGCAATTTCATCAACAAACTTGTCGAACGTCTCCTTTGGATGTCAACTCAATCGCGACACAGAAATGGGCTTTTCAGTGGCTAAGAGCTGTTCATTTTCGCTTCACACGCGGTACGCTTATCGCAGATAACATGTATTTGCGAGACTAGAGGAGAAGGATACTATGGCCTGAAATTCCTCACAATACGAGTCCTGAACGGCTCGTCCGGTAACCCCCAATTGGAAAACCCTCCCGGTGGTGGCAGATCTATCAGCCCCACACCAAGGGGCCAGGGACCGGCCCACAGCCCATCGTGGAGCCCGGATCGAGGCGCCAAATCCCCTACCCGCGCAGCCCACTCCAACCCAAGCAGGCGGTTTGTCGAGTTGTCGATGCGCCACTCCATTAAGCAGCGGTTCGCCAGCTCGCCGTCCCGCGCGTCCTGCATCTGGTAGTTCCACGCGAGCACCGCACGCGTGGGCGAGCTGTGCACGCACTCCGTGAGTGCGCGCTGCCTTCTGTCACGCGCTTCCCAGACGGGATTGTCAGGGAGATGCCCTCTGCCGGAGGAGGCGGCGCGGTGGAAGGGCATTATAGCGATCTTCACGAGGGGCGTAGCGGGGCACTTCGGCGTGCCGCAGTTCCCTGGTAGTAGCGCCAGAGTGTCGGAATGCATCTCCACTAAGCTATGAATGGGGCTTACTGAGTACCCAGAAAAGGTCATCCTCGAAGCAGGGCGGCTTTTGCGCATTATTTTGCTTAGGGTCTATGTCGAGTGTGAACCGCGCGTCCTTGAGAGCGGGGGCTGCGGTTACCCATTTGGCCAGGTCCAACTTGCTGTCTCCATGCCCCGCGATGTGCAGCCGCTCTAGCCTCGGAAAGATGGGAGAAGAATCTCGTTTTGCCGAGAATATGCTGGTTGTGTCAGGGAGTAAAAAGACAGGTGCGTCTCCACTAAATGTCAGCTCGCGAAGGCGCGGGAAGCCGTTCTCAGTGCAACGGAACGTCTCCGGGGAAATGCGCGGCTCATGCCCATCGTATATGGGTATGTCCGCACCGTGTCCGAGGAGGCAGAGTGTTTCAACCTCCAAAGACACCGCTAAAAGAAAGCAGGACACAGCGACATAGTGCTCTGTAGCGATCTTCATCCGGAAGGCGTTCCACGCCGTTTGACCTTCTGGATCTTCCTCGGTCGCCCAAGTCCGGCTGTGTTGGCGCAGAGTCTGGATGTGTTTCTTGGACGCGCGGCTAAGAGGCGTTGTGCCCCGCGCAGGCCAGTAGTTCGCGTCGAAAATGGCGACAGTAGAGAGACAAAGGTGACGGACGCGGGGGGTAGTGCCGCCTGCGGCTTGCGCGGCCTTGCGTTCGTCGTTAAGGCGCTGGAGCGCTCTGCGCACCTGCCACGCCGAGCCAGCGACGAGGTAGACGGTGTGAAAGCGGGAGGCGCGAGAGACAGAATTGATATAAGAGGATACCCGAGCGAGGGCACACGCGGTCTTGCCGCCGTCGACGCAGGCGTTCGTGAATATCTCTTCCAGGAGCTCGATTGGCAAGTCCTCAAGACATGTATGAGGGCGGTGTTTGTCCAGACGGCGATGGAGGCAAGCCTTGGCGTACCGGATCTCGTGACATAACGTGCCACGGATACGCTTCCATCCACGACCCATGTTGTTCGATCTTAGCGAGTGTGTTAGAAATGGGTTTCATGGGATGCATTACGCTGATGAGGCTTACCAGAGCGCACAGCGCTTTAGGAGTAGTGATAGGAAGAACCTACGATGTTTGCTCGGCTAGCAGATGGCTTCATATCGTAGGTCCTTCCTGTCTTATAAGTAGTAAGAGGTCAAGGCCGCCATCGCCGAAGTTAGGAGGGACGACACAAGACCCATCTCGAGTCGTGGTTAACCAGATGGTAGTGTTTGCGTCCACTTTTTGTGCACGGGCCTAGCGTCTCACCTACACTTGATTTGGCAATTGTCGTAGTAGAGCGATAGGGGTCTGGAATATAATAGGTAAGTGGAAGCGTTGAAACACTGATCAACGATATTGTAAGCATGTATACACTTAAAGGGCCTATGCTTGGACCGCAAGCATCGTAGTGGGCCAGCGGCACACTGTTTCAGGCCATACATGTGCGACGCAGAACACAGCATATTTTCCATTCGGCGGAGAATAGGAATGTAGTCCATTCATTCGTTAAGCATAGCCTAATGTACACGTACCATTCCTGACCCATCCTGGATAGCAAGGCCCTGGCGTGAAGAAAACAACAGACACGAACGAAACGCGACAACTAGGCCATTGGACCCACCAGGTCGTCTGGCGTAAGCTATAGAGAAACACAGAGAGGAATGCTGTGAGATATGCGAAGGTGAGCATGACGTGATACCATAATGAGATGCGTGCACGTATCAGATCCGACACGGATAGGGCGGAACATGTGGAGCTAGTGTGTTAGACACGATGTCGAGGAAGGAGCGGAGAGCGGAGAAGTATAACGATACACAATATACAGAGGACGCACGGCTGCGCGCACAGTGTGCGCGAGGCCGGCGCGTTTCAGAATCCCGGGGGCACGCTTACTGCACGAGGCGCCTTTACCGCTTCTTCTTGCCCTTCTTGCCCTTGGTTCCGGACGTCATATTCGTCGTCGCCGTGACATTCGACATCACCGGCGACGGCGCCCGCGCGGGCAAAATCGGGACCGGCTCGATGTCCGCGAGGGGAGTCGTCGGACGCCGCGGTGACCTGCAGGATACACAAACAAACACCATCCGGTCAGCAGCGCGCTCTCTGACAAACAGATTGGAGCGACTGGGACTGCACTTACGCTGGAATCACAACCGGCACTGTGATCGGCGAGGGATCGGGAATGGGGATGATGATTTCTGGGGACGAGAGCCCACGGACGCCCATGAGCGGCGACCGGGGCCTGCCCATGTCCGAGGGCGGGCGCATGCCGCCGACTACGGAGCCGGCGCGCGATGGCGCGCCTCCGCTGACGACGGAGCCGGAGACGGAAGAGGGCAGCGGGACGCGCGCCGCGCGGGTGGTGCCGCCGAGGTTCGTGCTCACGCTCGAGCGCGGCGTCGTGGGGTAGTTCGTCCCGGGGGGCATCGGCGCCGCGGCGTACGACGGCGTGGCCGCGCGGGCCGAGGAGAGCTTGCGGGTGCGTATGGGGGGCGTCGTGAGCGAGTCGGAGGAGCCGAGGCCGGACGACACGCTCGAGTCGTCGTCGTCGTCGCGGCGGCGGGCGGCGGAGCGCGTGTACGGCGCGTCCTTCGCGCTCCGGCTCGAGACCGAGTGCGAGCTCTTGCTCGACGTCTGCCGCGGGACGACGACTGGCGGCGGATCGCCGCCGGGGAACCCGCCCGGGATCTCGGTGTCGGAGCGGAGGGACGGCGTGCCGCCGTAGACGGAGGGGGGAAGGGGGATGCCTGCGGGGCCCACCGAACTTCCGTACACGGACTGCGCCGGTCGGCCACTTACGCTCGGTGACGGCGGGCCGGTGGCGACGAATCCGGGAGGCAGGGTGTCCATGGTCATGATTGGGGGGATCACCGGATTCGACGGCGCAGGGGGATCGCTCGACGACTCTTCCAACGGTGGCAGTGGCCTGAGGTCATCTGCGCTAAGGAAGGAGCCGTGCGTCTCTCCTGCGTCGATGTTGGATTCCGGCCGGGACTACAGAATGACGCGCTCAGCAAGCTAGTTGGACAGCATCCACGTTTGACCTACCGGTGGTTCAACGGTGAATTGGATCTCGTTTGAAGACATGCTCCCCCGGTTCTCCGCTGGCGCCGGCGCCAGCCGTGACTCTGGCCGCGGACGCAGGGTAGGTGTCGGTGCGATGACCTGAGCCGGAGGTGACTCAGGTGACGAATGTGGTGAGTGCGGCGGTGCATAGATGTTGGGCACCACTCTTGAGATAGGCTCCGCGGTGGGATATCTTGGGGTGACGCTTGGGGCGCTCGACCGAGGCGTTTCGCTTCGTTCACTTCCTCTGCCGTATCTCCCATATGGCCCGTCCCTCTCGTCACGAACGGGTTCCGGCGCAGCAGCGTAGCGAGGCGTGCCGTACGAGCGAGACCTGTCATCGCGAAGCGCTTCTTCAGGGCGAGGATAGCGGGGCGTCCCATAGGCTCTATCACGCTCCCGCTCGTGAGGCGATTCAGGCCTTGCGTAACGAGGAGTCCGATCCGGGCCGCCGGAGCGATAGCTCGCTTCGGAGGGGGTATAGCGAGGAGTGGTTGCCCGATAGGGGTCGTCGCTTGCCCTAGATAGATTATCAGAGCTTCTGTACCGGTGCATGGTGGTATCGGGATAACTCGGGTTCTGAGGTGGTGGACGAGGCGAGTGCTGTTGTGGCGGGGCTGGCTGAGGTGTCTCGTGCCGAGGCGGAGGCGGGTTAGGTGAATACCGCTGCGACGTTGGGGGCGCATTGGGGGAATAACGCTGTGGCGTTGGAGGCGGGTTGGGTGGATAACGTTGTGGCGTTGGAGGTTGTGGCGACGACACGGGCACCGGCATTCCAGGGGTGGGTGTTGGCATTCGGTAACCTTGAGTAGGAGTAGTGGAACGCTAGGCGATGCACACGTTAGTACACGGCCGAGGGACGCAACCAAAACACTTACATCAGGCGTGCCATACACCGACGAAGATGCTGAAGACTGCCGTTCGCGCTCTTCAGCGATGGCACTGAGGGTGTTGGACCTGTCCCTCCCGCTGTGTCGAGGGATGTGCGGGCTGGGGGCAGCGGACGGATGGTGGAGCATATCAAACTGCGACATCGTCGTGGACAGCGACTCTGTGGAATTGCGCCGCCTGCTCTTCGTCCTGCGACCCTGCGGATCCGGCTGAGGGTGGGCGGGGGGTGGGATCATGATTGCGGGGGGCTCCTCGATGTTCTTCACGTTGCTTAGCACAGCTGACAGCGTAGGCGAGGGGCTCGTCGGCGGAGGCGGGGCCATCTCGTGCGGAGGGGGTAGGCGAATGCGCTGATCACCATCGAGACTGGGAATCCAGCCATCTGGAGGAACGTCGACGGGAGGGTGAGAGGGGGACATGATACCATTATGCACGAGAACGGGGTGAATCTGTTGATCTTCTTGCACCTTAGGAGGGGTGGGGTTGGCTGGAGGCGTACGAATTGGTGTTGGGTTCGCCACAATGGGAGGGAAGGGCGGGTTATTGTCCACCGGTCGAGTGTACTCCGGGGTGCCATCCCGCAACGAGTCTTCGGGGGTAGACGGCTTGGAGGCGCGAGGAGTCTGGTACTCGCGCTGTTTGGACTCTTCGTAGTCCATCTCCGTAACAGGTTCCGAGGTGTAAGCCCGTTCTGTGGCGGCACGTCCGCTCTCGAACCCTGCAACACGACCTTCTTCGTAGCCAAGGACCCGACCATGAGCCATACCTTCCTCGATGCCTTGCCTGCGCCCTTCCTCCCTTGCCCGTGTGATTATCTTTTCCTCCTTCAGCTGCCGCGCAGTACTCCTAGCCTTCGCTGCGGCCTCCTCAGCGTCGAACCGCTGTGCCTCCAGGGAGTCTATCAGCTTCTGCGCGCGTCGTATTTCCTCTTGAGCATTCTCGTATTGCAGCTTGTAGAGCCTGAGTCCCTCGTTGGCCCGCGCGGCGTCTTGCTCGGCGACGGCTTTGGCCTCGTTGGCGGACTTGAAGAGGCTGAGGACCTCGCGGGTCTTGTGCTCTGCAGCATCCGCACGCTGTCGCTCGACCTTGAGCTGCTCGCTGAGGGTGAGCAGAGTGCGCTTGAGGTCCATGTTCTCGTGCTCGCACTCGCGCTGGCGGGCGACGAAGACGCGTGCGACGTCGCGCATAGAGGCGCTGTCCTTGGACCGGCGGGCCCTGCTGCGGGATTGCTCGCTAAAGCTGGATCGTACTGAGCGTGAGTGCACATCTTCTGTGGGTGACGCGGAGGACTCTGTGGACGATGCCGACGCCATATTACAACGCTAAATAGTGTACAGTCTGCTACGTCTTAGTACAGGCGCGCGGACAAGGAGAGGGCACGTACCCGGACAGGTCGTAAACTCGTGAGCATGCAAGTCTGGTGGGAGAGTCAGCGGGGTGCGATGATGACGATGGGGTGGGGTGAGAGAGCGCGGAGAAGTACAGACCGTGAACAATGTTAAGTAGAGATAAGCGAGGATGTGGGAGGTTTTGGAGAGTCGAGACACGACGCTGCCCAAACAGCTTTTCTCCTCAAGCGCCCGGCGATGTCCACAATTGCCTCCCTGCTGGGCTGGTAGACGCCCATGTTGCTTTGACGTAATCGTCGAAAAGCCGGCCACGAGGCTCTCGGATCACGCTTTTCTCTCACGACAGCCACAAACGATGATCGCCACTCGCCAGGTAAGGCCTCTCGCTTGGGGACAATCCCTCGCATTCAACTGCTCCACTGCACCGGCAACAGAACACCCCCAAGCCCCTTGTGCGCAGTCAACATCATCTCAAAACACATACGATCGCACTTATGCTGCAGTAACACCGCCACCGAAGCTCCCGGGGATCGCCGGCTAGTGGCGAACGCCTCAATCTTTGAGGCGAAGTACGGCACCGAGACCCCTGTAAACCAACTTGAACGACACATCGGCGGTGTCTCCTTTCACGAAACAGGAATTGCCGTGAGCCCAGCAGCCTGTGCAGCCTCCCGGCCAATCTTTCCAAGCAGACACCGCCACATTCTGCAAAATATCTTCCAGCAGAAAGGCAATCCCGCCGGTGCGGGGCCCGCGGGGTAGAGCCCACGGTGATATCGATGTCCCATGGAAGCATTCCAAACCGCGGAAGTGGCCTTGACGAGTAAGGGAGGAAGATGGTTCTCGGACCCGCCTGCCGGAGGAAGGACCTGGTTTGACACCTCGCTCTATTGCTAGCGTTTGGTCGGAACCCGGACGATGCTGTCACTGAGAAAGATGAGGTGGGCATAGGGTTGGTGCTGGTCCCGGAGAACGAGGAGAAGGAAATGTGCGGGTAGTTCGGGCTTAAGCAGTCATACAGTCGGATGAGGAGAATTTCAACCTGTGGTACAGCAGGAAGTTCGTAGTCACCGCCTTGACGCCGACTTTCAACTCCGTCACGGCGTAGCCCCGTAAATTTTTCTTACAGGCGTACACGAGTCGGTCACGTTACGTATCCCTAATGCTGGAATGTAATTTCAGCCAAACCACGTAGCTGGTTGACCCACCTTGCAACACGAAGAAACATACTCAAACTACAACCAGGCCACAAGCCCAGTCGTCAACCGGATCAACCGGAATTTACACAGTTTCAAGACGTCAGACGAAGAGGGCGTCCTGGGCCGAGGAGAACAAAATCGTGGACCTTGGTTGCTGTTAGCGATATTTATCCCTCAAAGGAGAAAAGTCTCTGGCGTCGGGTACTATTTACACAACGATACAACCAAGGCGAAGTCCCATTGTCTGTGGAAGCATATCTGTAACAAAAAATCCGACCGCGTCGACATAGGTGGAGCATGTGAAGGGGCATTAGAGTCTCAGGTCGTTAATGTCAAGATAAAAGATCATTGAAGCCGAATACACGCCCGTCCCGCCCCTTGCCTAGTTGCTGCGTTCAGTCGCACCGTGTCCTGTTCCGGAAACAGAATTAGCCACCCATTACCGCCGAGGACAAAACATTAAAAACCTCACCGGAACTATCTGCGCTGCCGACCAGCTCCCAGGCCCGCCCGCCAGCCGGTCCCGCCAGTCCCGAATGACCGTCTCCCCCTCCTTGCGCACAGGCTGCAGCGGCTCCCTGGGGTACAGCAGCCCGAGCGCGAACGGCAGCTTCCACTCGTCTTCAGGCGGGAGCCTCAGCAGCCGCCGGAGGAAGTGCCGGTACTGCTTGCGCGGCGTCCCGCACATCCCCCCCGGCAGCGGCAGCGGGCACGGCTGCACCAGCATCACCTCCAAACGCGCAAACGCCCGCCGCCCGCCCCCGTCGGACCCCGCGGGGCCAGTGGCAGCCCCGTCCGCGCGGTCGGTCGGCGCCCGCCCACCAGCGTGCCGCCCCGCGAACCCCGACCCCGAATCCGAGCCCGCGCCCGGTGAAGCCACAGAAGCAGGGCGGAGCGGCCGCCCGCCGCCCCCCTGCCCCGCGCCACGCCCGGCGTCGGGGGTGGCGCCGCCCTCGAGCACGCAGCGCTCCAGGGCCTCCAGGGCCTCGCACGACGCGTACGGCTCCGCGTCCGAGATGCGCAGGTGCGTGAGCCGCGGCGCGCGCGCGGCCCACGTGCCGAGCCCGAGCAGCGACTGGGCCCCGGATATGTGCAGGCGCGCGAGGCGCGGCAGCGTCGGGTATGCCCCCGCGGTCCCGCAGGGCTCGGGGCCGGCTCCGTCCCCGTCCCCGCTCCCGTCGTCTTCGCCTGATAATGCGCCACCAAAGAGCGCGGCCGGGTACCACGGCGGGAACGGCTCCGGCACGGGCGCGAAGCGGAGCTGGTCGAAGTGGTCGATGACGGTGAGCTCGCGCAAGTTCGGGAAGCGCGTCTTCCCGAGCGACGCGGGCATGCTCAGCGCCTCCGCCCCCGCCCCCGCGCCTCCCCCGCGCCGCTCGTTCAGGAGCGTGAGGGTGTGCAGGTCCGCCGCGACGAGGCGCATGAGCGCGCGCACTTCTTGGTGGTACCTGCCGAGCAGGTCCGCGTCGCCGCCGTACCCGTCCGCCCTCCGCTCGGGCTCGACGCCGGACGCCAGGAGGAGGTGCCGCACGCGGGGCGTGGTCGCCCTGCCCCCGTAAGCGCAGGCGCGCTCCGACGCGAAGCTGGCAAGGAACCGCCCCAGTTGGTCCGGGTTGGGCGATGATAAGTGCCGGAACCCGATCTGGACGGAGTGGAAGCGCGCCGAGCGAGACGCGTTGCGGATGAATTTGGAGGTGAGCGAGAGCGAGCAGCCCGTGAAGCCGCCGTCGATGCACGCGAACCGGAAGGTTCGCTCAAGGATCTCCACGGGTAGAGAAGTTAAGGATGTCTTCTAAGAATCGGCCAGATTTAGGGGCTGGACTGACATATTCGACCAAGGCAGAAAGACTCACCTGGACATAATCTGTCGTATTGCGTCTTTTAACACGCTGTGCCATTGTGGATCCACGGGGAGGAACGGAGTATGGCCCTCGGGGATGTGGTGGTATGTCCTGGTCTTTCTACGGATGAAGGGATAGAGGGGGTGGCAAGAACTGCCCCCGGCCGTGTACATATACCGGGAGTGGCTGGTGGCTGTGTGCTGCGCTCGCTCCGTAGAAGACGGAGCGGTACCGGCCTTTGCAGCGGGGCTTCCGGGCGGAGTAAACTCGCGCTGTGAAAGAGGTTTATCAAGGGTTGCTACAATTTCTAGCGTCGAACCCCGCACCAGAGCAATCTTCTGCCGCCGGGTGTAGCATCCCGCCTCCGGCAATTAAACGAACCACCTAACCCCGGCCGAGCATTCCCGGACTGGCGCCCCCCGGGGGTGAAGATGGCTAACGTGACGAGAAGAGAGACGCCGGAACGCATAAAGTTGGCACTAAGTGTGGACGGCCGGTTCACTGAATCGGTCAAACTCGGGCTGCGCGGACGAGACAGGTAAACCGAAGTCATGATGCCGTCTAGCGGTGGGAAATCTCACTACGGATTGTGCGCCCTGCGATGAAAAGAAATCAGAAACGGGATTGCGGCATCGTTCGGGAGGCCCACTCACCGCATCATCAGCCTGGGGGGCTGACGGTTGTCCATCCAGCTGCGGAGCCCAGATACCGGCGTACCGCTCACACGATATTGGGAGGCCGTCCCACAGTCGGGCAATGTCGTCAAGTACATTATCATACACCCTTAGAGTAGCATATACTAACCAAATGTACGGGTAAGGAAGGGCGAGGGTAAGAATAACACTGAGCACAATAAGTACACAATCGGCGTGGGGGGTAAAGAAGGTACAGGTAGAGTGAGGGTGGGGGGACGGGGACGGGGAGCGAGTAAAGAGAGCGAGAGGCTGAGAAGTGTTCAATACCCCGGAGCCTCTCGCGATGCGAACTAGACGAGTTGGGAACTGTACAACACGGAAGGGCCAACTTAGACGGAGCTCCCGTGGCGCTCAGTCATTTTCCATCGACTCCTTCTCGTACTTCTTCTTCATCACGCTCACTAAGAATGGGAATGGGCGGCGGTCAGGCAACCGGTGGGAACGCATTAGAGGGGAAGGAACCGACCTTCCCGTGATATCTGCCCGGAAGACAGCCACCCGTCTGGGAACGCCGCGACGATCTGACCAAGCACCAAAAGGTTAGCACACCGCAGGTGACGCATCCAGCGCAAGCGAAGGCGCGACTGACCTTCTGGTACAGCGTCTTGCGCACGCCCTGGTCGCTGACGATCGCATTGGAGCCCTCGAGCGTGCTACCACCGCCACGGTCCGTCCGTCAGCATGCTGTCCCGCCACGCCGCCCCGTCCAGGAACCGACTCACTTCTTCTCGTTCTCGATCCGGCAGCACTCGTTGCTCAAGCACACGAGCTGCCAGATGAGGCCCTTCATCTGGTCCGTGAGGCGGTACCGCTTCTGCGGCGGGTGCGCGTCCCTGTTCCCGCCGCGCCCCCCGCCCGCGCCGCCGTCCTCGTGGTCCATCATCGAGTCGTCCAACGACGGGCGCGCCTCGAGCGGCGTCGGGCCCATGCTCGGCGTGTGCGAGTCGCTCGCCGCGGGCGAGCCCTCGGCAGAGTGCGCGGGCGGGGCGAGGCCGTTCGCGCCCTCGCCACCGGCTTCGGCCTTTGCGCGCTCCTGGCGCTTCTCTGGACGGTGGCACGGAATGGTCAGGGATGCTTGGAAGGGCACGGGGAGGAACGGGTGTGCGCACCCCACTGCGAGACGCTCTTCTCCCACTCCTCTTTGGCTTTCGTGAAGCCGTCCGTGGCGAGGACGCGCAGCTCCTCGATAAGGGCATTTTGACGGTCAACTAACAGGTTGGTATGGTCCCGCCATATTGTCCGCTTGATCAGTTTCTGGGAGGCGACGTGAGTATATGCGCGATGCTATCACGCTTCTAATCACGCACGGTCATGGTGAACTTGTTGTATGGGAACAGCCGAGGCATCAGGTTGAAAAAGTTCTCATCGTACTCGCCGAGGATGACGGCCTTGAGCGCGACTTGACCAAGCAGCGGCTTGAGCCCCGGTGGGAACTTGCCCTTGACCTCCCAGTTCTCCTTCGCGATGGCCTCCTTGAGAACATCGATGGCCTGCTCCAGCTCGGGATGGAAGGGTTGCTGCGGGCCGTCAGATGCGGCGCCTGGAGGTGTGGATGCAATACTCACGATTTCGACCGTCTTCCTGCGCTTCTTCGCACCTCCCTCGGACAAGCTGACCACCGATTGGGACTCACTCAGCTTCCTCTTCATCTTTCCGCCATCCTCGCCATCTGACAGGAGTGCTATCGGCGCATCTCGAGAGCCATCCTCGGTCTTCACCTTCCCAGAGGCACTTGCCGCCCCGTTGGATGGGCCCGCAGCCGACGTGAGAGCAGGAAGCGGAAGGGACGCGGTGGAGAGGGCAGCGGTGACAGATGCAGAGGGTGCTAGGATGTTAACTTTCTTCGACTTGGGCTTCTTGTTCGAGGGCCTGTGAGCGGACCCGTAAGCATGATACCCAGGGGACAGCCGGCGCGGAAGGAGCATGCAAACGGCGATGGTGGCGACGTGGGCACGAGAACACTCACTTGTTCAGCAGCGCAACCTGGCCGCTCGAGACGTAGAAGCCCTTCTGCTTCGTCTGAGCGAAGAACGTCCGCTCATCTTGCGCGAGCTCCGAATCGTCGATGAAAGGATCCGTAGTGTCGTAGTACTCGGACGCATGGTTTCTCTGCGTGCACAGAAACACATCGGTCAGCTCGCGGATGCCCAAGCAGACACAGAGCGGGCGGGGGGCGCGCGCAAGGGGCGCAAGGGACGGCCACCGCCTCGCACCCGACGTCGCCGAGCGCGCGTGGCCAGGCGCACGGGCGGGTCCAGTGCAGACTGCGCGCCCTGGCGCGGATGGCGTGGCCCCCGCCCGGAGAGAGAGAAGAACGAGGGAAGGGGGCGACTCACCCTCTTGCGGCGCTTGCCCTTCTCCTTGACCTCCTCGGCGGCGGCGACGGCGGCGGGCGGGGCCTCGTCGTCGCCATCGCTCTCGTCGCTCGTGTCGCGCTTGGCCTCCTCGGGAACGGGGGTGGCCGGGCGCTGACCGGTCTGCTTAGCAAGGTCAGAGATGTTGACCTCGTAGTCCTCCGGGCCCCCGAGGGCGATGTCGAGACGGATCGTCTGGAGGGGCTGGCGGGCCGGGGCGGGGGGCGGGGAGGGCGAGGGGGCACGAGGGGCGGCGGATTTGGCGGACTTGAGTTTGGCGCCGGAGGGGGCTGCGGCTACGGCGGACGATGATGGCTTGGACTTGGGGCCGGGGGCGGCGTCGAGGGCGGCGGGGGTGTCGGTGGAGGACCTGGAGTCGTCGGGGGCGTCGGAGGTGGGCGGGGGCTCGGCAGAAGGGGGACGGCTGGGGTCGTCGAGGGGGATGGGAGAGT
>FTLJ01000165.1:0-169448 GCA_900155495.1 Porogramme epimiltina | reverse complement strand
GAGGGAGGTTGAGGGGCGCGCGAATTAGAAGCAAGTATGTGCACGGAGAAGGCGAAGGGCGAGCGCGCGGCTCTCTAGCGTACAATACGGAAGCCCGTGTATCGTCCCAAGGAAGGAGCCGTGTCGTGAACGAATGTGCGGGGCCCCGCAGGGGGCCCGTTGGGTATGCTGCAGCGGAGGCCCATATGTGTATGGGACCTTATACTGGCGAGAAGCTCTGGAGGCGGATGTCCTTTTGCGGCTTGCGCTCCATCATCTCCATATCGTCGTAGCCCTACCAGTGCAGGAAGCATCAGCGCCGTAGTTAACAGCATTCAAAGGCGGAGAGGCTTACCCCGATCTTCCCGTCGTTGTCGGGGTACGAGCGGTCGTCCGCGAAGACCTCGGTGTGCGACGCGATGTGTACCACGGGCGGCTGCGGCCCGCCGGGGCCGCGCACCGCGGAGACGTTCGGGCGGAAGTTGTGCGCGCCGTTGAGCGAGACGGACGTCGCCTCCGTCGCGGGGCGCGACATGCCGCTCCCGACGGTCGACGACACGCGCGAGTTGAGCGAGGTCATCATCGTGTTCGAGTAGACTGCACACGGTGGGCGTTAGTTAGCGCGGGTTCTCGTGATGCCCCCGACACTCCGCGCCGGAGCGCGGGGGTGCGGGGCCGGTAATCATAGAGCGGGACTCACCCTTGCCAAGAATGAGGGCGCTGGCGGGGGGAGGCAAAACACGTCAGTCTCGGCCGCGAAACCCGCGGAGCGGACAGGTGCACGCACAAGAACAGGTGGATGTTGGTGTTGCTCGTGGCGGGCCCGAGGAAGAAGCCGAGCTCCATAATGGCGCACGCGGCCGTGATGCTGCCCGTCTCGACCGAGAGGCGGATGAGGCGGTTGATCGCGCGGTCGCTGCTCCTCAGCGCGTGCGAGTTCTTCTTCGCCGTCGTGAGCTGGGCGCAGAGGGCGGTGTCAGCGGTGGTGCGTGGCGTTACGGCGGTCCGGGCGACGCGTTACGTACCAGGTACACCATGGAAATGGCGATCAGCTGCGGGCGGAACGACGTCAGCACGGTCCGGGAGGAGGGGTAGAACATAGACGCACGATGTCCGCACAGGCTCCTCCGCCGAGCCAGATGGTCGTCTTGGGGAAGAAGGGGAGCAGCTCGGAGATGTCTGTCAGGTGCGCGATCTGCCAGAAAGTCGCGATGAGCGTCAAATTCCGCACTGCCGTACATGCTATACGTACGCCGATGCCAATGGCAAGCGTCGCCGCGAGTTGCGCGAGGGAGAGCATGATGATGAGCACGGGGAGAACGCGCCATTGTTTGAGGACCCAAATGCGCCACGCGTAGAAGATTTGGACAGTCGTCGCGACTGCGGAGCGCGCGGGCGTCAGTCGCATCCCGGGTAGGAGGGGAGGCGGGCTACGCACTGGTACCATCGCCGACACCGATAGCAGAGAACGTCCAGCCCGGCTGAACGAGGTTCGTCTGCCGACCCCATCCCGCGCACAACACGTGCCAACCCATCGCGCCCCCAACCACGGTCAAGAATATGTCCAAGAAGAACACCCAGTAGACTGTGCCAAGCACCGACGTCAGCGCTCGCGTAGATGCCAAACGCTAAGCGCGGGATGTCGTACCGAGAGCTTTCATTCCTGCTCGATCATTGGGGAATGAGAGATAGTAGATGTCTGCATTGACGGCGTCAGATGCGGAACCCAGAAGAAGGGTGGAAAACTTACACAGCTGAACGATGGAAATCCCAAAGATGAGCCAGCTGGTGACCGCCCCCAAGAACTTTCCTCTGATAGTGAGTAGTGTGTGAAACAGAAGCCTTCGAAGCAACTCACGACGGGTCCGACCCTAGTGAGATGAGGCCGTTAGAGAACGCAGATATGCAATCAGGACAGGTACTGAGAAGGCACTCACAGAAGCAGAGTAGCTTGAGGGACCGAAGGCTCGTCAAGAGTGGACATATTTGCAGAGAAGAAAGTGGTTGGTGTGGAAAGGCCTCGGACGCCGACAAGCTCACAGAGGGAGGGTCGGATGGCAAGCGTCGAGGAAAGTGAAGTGAGAGAGAGGAAGTTAAGTAAGGTGGGCGCATCCGGGCGGTGTGCGCCTACACGATATGTACGCAGATCCGGGTCGCGGCGGGGAGGAGCACCAGTTCCCACGGCGAAAGATACGACATTGGCAGAGATCCAATGGCAGGAAGACGCCCGCCCGGAGGTTGAGATGGGACCCGTGTCCTCTGATGCATGATGGCTGGAATCAGACGGTCGAAACGGCCAGTTACGCTCTCAGCATCAGCGATAGTCACCGCTTCTTTGATTGCACGTCTCGTCCCTCTATCGCGATCCCCTTCGCGGTCTTGTCGATGCAGTGACGGGCGCACAACGCCTGCACCGCATGCGGCTCATGGAGGGACAATGGGCGTGCAAAGCAGTGAGGGCGACGAGAGGAGAGCGCAACGGGATGGACCCGCTTAGCGGTGGAAATTCGCGCACTGGCGTATGGTAGTCAGCAGGGAAGCTCTGGTAACCAAAAGAAGAGACCGGACTTGCCGTAAACGAGGTACCTCAGGTAGCCGGAGTGTGCTATTTACCGCTAGTGGATGGCGACGCGATACGGGGGTTGCGCAGCTCCGCCGTCTTGTGTCCGCATGTGGGCAGCCCGACGGGACGAGCTTCGATGCAGGACGGGTGAACTTGGGGTGAACTGTACTCGTTGCAAGATGTGTTCCCTGGGACATTCAACGGGTGCTCGTCGCGGTCGTAGCTTTTGCCTCTGAATTGCCGGCAAATCGGAAAACGAGCGCAGCCACTTGGGCAGGCACACCCACGTGGCAGCATCTCACAGCAGGCGCCCATCGCCCAACGCGCCCACCCGCGTCATGGCGCCGCTCGTCCTCACCCGAGTCCCGCGAACACCCCATATCGATGCCCCACATTCACAGACCGCCTTGATGTGTTGCGCCACGCACAGGAATGTTCCCCTCCACTTCCTGAACACAAGACCCGCGGGAGCTCTGATGACAGAGGCCTCGGAATCTATAACGGCTGTCAGAGCAGAATTCAACGCATGTGCGGCACACCGATACACTTGAGCGGGTAAAGCTACGGAAGTGAGCATATTGGTACACTCGTCCGGGATCCCACCAGGTGCGCATCATGTTTCTTTTCGCGGCTGCCGCCACAAGGCTCACATGTACCATCCTCCGCCCGCCGTTCACCAAAGTCCTACCACCGCACATGTCCCTTCCGGACAGGGTCGAAACAACCTCCCCAGCGGTTGGGAGCGCACTATCTCTACTTCCCGCCGGTATCTCCCAAGTACCGTCCTCCGTAGCAAGGGCGGCGCTTGGGTGACAGTACTCCCTCTCCCGAACCAGGAACGCGGGGCTCCGTTCTCCACAACCCTACTTTCCCTGACGGCCATGCAACCCCAAGTCATGTGTCGTGCACATCAGGTTCGAAGGTGGAGAGGACATGACAAGCGTAGACATGGCCTTTACAAAGTTTGACAATCCTGTTGGTTTTGGCCAGATTGTACACCCACGTATGTCTTCGATATTCTGGGCCGTGTCTAACCCGCCAGGTCTGTCCCGACATTGACATTGGCATGTACAGATGCTCCCCAGTGAGTACTGAAGCTCTCCGGCTTTGAGGTGCCCGAAGTCTCCGAAGCCGCGGGGTAAACGTTTTCCCATCCGAGTCACCGATTTCCCCATCCACAATGGTCCGATATCTGCAGGACCTGATCGGATTCTATGACTTTCCGCACTAAGTATAAACCGTACGCATTATGCCGACCGAGATACATCCGGCCTTCCCGTCGGGATGACGATGGAGGTACCCGCCATAGCGTTGAGCTATTCGTACGCGTCGGCGAGCCTTGTGCTTCTACGTTCTGCGTGACGCGGACGCTTGATGGAGGTCATAACTATGGCAGGTCATGAATGATGCACAACGCAACTGGGCGACACCGTGCCATAGGACGGAAGATGTCGGCCAGGCCCCAGAGGAGCAACGCAGGAGGCAGGAGTGGGAAGGCCGGCGCCCGGACTGTGGATCCGCTCAGTGATTCCGGGCGCTCCGTACACGACAAGCCAAGTCCCAGGCCTGTCGTCGAGCACACTGTTGTCGTCCTATGCCGACGTTGGCGGTGCTCACGACTGTCAAGTGTGGCGCATCTGCTCTGGGCATTCTTACTAGGAAATACTAACCATCCATCGGGGTTGCTCAGATGTAATAAGAAGCCCTCTTGATGACTGAGGTCTGCGCTTCGACTTCTGCCCTTCTCTGCCTTCGTTACGCACTCAGCAAGACGCATCATACGTCAACATCCGCTCCCTGTAACTGCGGCTTCGGCCGTCTCGTCACTTTCACGTCGGTTGCTCCGAACGACCCATTCGCGCCAAATGGCACCATATCACATGGGGAAGTGAGTGCGTCTTCCTTTCTATTCGGCTGGAAGCACGCTGATAGATCATTTACACATTGGATAGGTCAACACGCGGCCTCTGCGGCACGCCTGGAACGAGCGAAGAGCACCCCATGTGCGGGCTCCGGCGGACCTGGCCGTCGAGGGTTGTCGGTACCTCAAGTTACTAAGATGCGTTGGCTCATTTTCACACTGACCGGAAGAATTGTGCACGGCGTATGAACGATTAGGTGAGCACTCAAGGTGCCGTACTTCGCCTCTACGTCTGCTAAAGATGGATAGTAATAATCCAGTAGGATCATCCGAGTCTTCTCTATTCCCAAGCACACCCACGTCGTTGCTGCCCGTTCCCCGCATAAGCAATCGTAATTCGAGTTCGCCCATCCTGTGAGAGGAAATATCAGATTTTGCGGCTCCGTCGGCGGGAGATAGTGACGCAGGTCGGTTGTACTTCCTCGTATCTTGCTTCTAGAGCTGACACTACTTTCAGAGGCCCGGGTTTACGTACGCCGACAATGTCGGCTCGTTAGCTTCTACCCCATACCCCATTCCTGCTGCCGCAGCGGGCCCTTTTCTGAGAGACTGACAGTTTTAGTATGCCCACTCTTTCTTCTCGTCTTCAGCATCACCGCCCATTATCACTCACACTTTCCATCAGGTCTTCACTAACGTATGTTCCTGCGACGTAAACCGCAAAACAAACCTTACTACTGAAACTGAATGGCCCCTTCCACTAGAACCTGGGGAAGTCAGCGGACTTACCGGGCGTTAACATCCGGGTAAGCGGCCGCCTGCGCCCGCGGTCGTGCACAAGGCCCAGCTATCTTTGATTGGATACCTCCCTCCAGATCCTTACATGGCGAGCATCGAGACATACAGACAACTCAGCCCCCCATGACGAAAACATGCTGCGTTCGACCCCGATTCGCGCCTCTGCGCTGACTACGCCGTACCTGTGATCACGTTCAGGCTTCAAGCGAAAGATACGCTGCCCGTGGGACCGCGGAGGCCCACATGGACGCTCCTGGATGCGAGATGCTCCATCTTCGACACTCCCACCCTGGCCGCGCCAATTCAGGTACGTCGTCCGAGCCCATTCATCGGTGAAACGCATTCGGTGCCACTTGTATATCCCCAAAGGCAGGCGGGCGCTCCCAGGTGGTCCGTGGCGTGCGGGCTCGCAGCAGAGCCGATCTACGCGGCGCACGCTCGACGTCTACGTCCAGCGGATACAGGGCGGCCCAACCAGGGTCCCGGGCAGTGGCGGATTTGCACGGGCGTATTTACGGACAGCCACACTGGCGCCGTCGGAGGTTCGTGAAAGATGGCATCTGCCTGCGCTGATCGTGATGGAGGTCTAGTAAGTACGTATATCACCGTACTTGGCTGTTGAGTAAAGAGGTTGACGTCCTTACTTAGCTACTTAGTAAGGCCGTCGGAATACCGAACAAACTCTAGGCGCATGCTCGTACCTTGAGGAATGCGGCGGAGTAGTATCTCGTGTTTAGGAAACACACTACTGTCATTTAGACGCTGTACATACTATGGTCTACTATGACTGAAGTTAATTCAAACGTTGCTTGACCGAAGTAAATCTTGTGTCTCCATCAGTAAGTTTAAGCCTACGAACTGCCTCGAGAAACTCTTCAGCCTCGGGGAGATAGGGAGGGGCAGTAGTTGTGCATGAGACAGCCTTTTCGGCGTCGGCTCAAACACATCTTCGGTAAACGCAAAGCAGCTGAGAATATACAGATGGTCCCCTACATTTACGTGGGGTATTATAGCCGTGCTCTTAGTGATAGGTGATAAACCTCTCACTATGTGGACACACTTGTTAGTGCATACTATGCCGCCAAGGCCTAAGTAGTAAGAACGAATCTGTTTGCGCCGTTCAGCTGGGAGCAACATCAAAACGCGTACGACAGGTAGGAAGCAAGACAAATACACGTCGAGCGGTATATATTCATACTGTGATCACCCGACGGGTCACTAGTCGACGAGGGCTCCCGATCGGACTTGACATGTCGTGGTGGTGGTCCGGTAGGAGAATGCTCAATTTGGACGCCGAGGACATACGTCATAGACGCCCGCCTCGAACTTACTCTCAACCCTCCGCATGCTATAACTTACTTCAAACTCCCGCTATTCTATCTCTCTGCGAGACCCTACGACACATCCCCGGTCGGAAAACAGGAAGAAGTTTTGCAATGTTCCCGAAGACAAATGTTATTTCACGCAAGAGAAGCTTAAAGTTCGTGCGGTCGGCGGCGGTCGATGAGAAGCTCTAAGTTCTCGATGTTCTGATCCCTTCGCAACGACCCCTACTCCGAACCCACACGCCTCCGATTGCGAAGATTCGTGCCCAGGCGGACCGCTGCTACGGGCCATCTCCATCCCCACGTTCATCGACTTCTCCGCCCTCGAGCGCTGTTCTGGGCTTCCGCCGACGCCCCTAACACATAAGGCGCGTGGTAAGTACTGTGCCCCATCGCCCACCCCCTCTTTTGCGCACACCTCCCAGCCTCCATACTGCAACCATGAGCAGCTTCCTTACGTCCGTCGATCAGGTCTCGGGCAAGGCCTTCGACTATGTCATCGTCGGTGGTGGGACTGCCGGTCTCGTTCTTGCCGCTCGCCTCTCTGAGGACCCTTCGAAGTCTGTCCTCGTGCTCGAGGCTGGTGGCGCGCACCTCAATGACCCCATGATTGGTTAGTAGCACACTTACCCCTTCATTACGCCCACAATCGTGAACAAGTAACTCACGCCCTATTCCCGCTATCCTTAGACCTGCCCGGAAGCTACGGCAAATTCTTCACAAACCCTGAGTATGACTGGGCATTCATGACGGTACGTGTGCGCCTCATTACGACATCTATCCCCTCCTATCGCCACCCTGACCACCCCCACGCGCTACGCTCTACTTCTGACGCTCTGCTCATGACGTTCAACGTCCGCTTATACTTATACTATGCTCATAGGTGCCCCAACCTCATGCCGAGAACACTTCTTTCTTCTGGCCGCGGTACGTATCTGTCTTTTACGGTCGTCTAATAAGCATATATTCAAAATCGGCTCTTATCGTTCGCAGCGGAAAAGGTCTCGGCGGTTCATCCGGCGCGAACTTTTACCTCTGGACCCGACCCTCTGAAGAAGACGTCAACGGTGCGTCCAATACGCGCAGGCCAGGCTTGCCACATCGGCGTCTCACGAGTCCTTTCCTCTAGCTTGGGAGAGGTTGGGTAACCCTGGATGGAACTGGAAGAACTTCCTCAAATATGCCATCAAGTCGGAGAAGTACGTGCTCTAATTTATCATGTATCCCTAAAGGGGACTTATGCGTGGTCCGGACAGTTTCATCCCGCCATCCGATGAGGCCGTGCAGAAAGACCGCCTTACATACGATCCCAAAGTCCACGGGTCAGACGGTAAGTGGCAATGTGTCCTTTGCATCTCGGTCGCTCCGTTTATGATCGGAAACGCGTCTAGGTCCGATCGTTCTTGGCTTCCCCAATTTGCTCTGCGGATGGGACGCCGCTCTGCAAGACACACTGGAGTCCCTGGGGATCCCCCGTCTTCCCGAACCGGTAAGGCATTTCATTTTACATGACGTATTCGTTGAATGACTGACGCGCCCGCGTTACCGCAGCAAGGTGGCAGTCGCATCGGTATGGGTATGGACCTCACTACTGTGGATCCCCGCACAAACAAGCGCGTCACGTCCGTAGTACGTATTCGCCCGAACCATAACGTATCGCCCGCTCGATTCTGACTTTCACTCTCCGCAGGCGTATCTCGAGCAGGCTGGCGCGCGCTCGAACCTTAAGGTTCTCGTAAACGCACCTGTCTCAAAGGTCCTGTCCTCATCCGCTGCCGGTGCGGAGTTCGTTACGAGCGGTGTCGAATTCGTTGTGGACGGTGCGACGCATACCGTCGCCACGACCGCCAATGGCGAGGTCCTTCTTTCTGCTGGGTTAGTCCACATGCTGTTCACTGTAGCCATTTGTGGCTGATGTTGGCGGCTAGGACCATGAAGTCACCTCAGATCCTTGAACTTTCCGGTATCGGGGACCCCGAAGTCCTCGGCAAGATCGGTGTGGAGACGAAGGTGAACCTTCCATCGGTCGGGACGAACGTCCAGGACCACCTGTTTGCGGGCTTCGCGTACGGTTCGTACAATTAGTGGTTTGATTGCAGAGCCTTAAGCTTACAGGCTATATGCAGAGCTCAAAGAGCCAGAGAAGTACAACACCATAGATCCTCTCGCGGACCCTGCACAGGCTGCGGAGCACCTGAAACTCTAGTGAGGTCATTCTAACTATCTGCTTTCCTCGGACGCTCATTATGCCAATCGTAGCGAGGAAGGCAAGGGCCTATTGACAATTGGCATCTCCGGCATCGCCATGTGCCCGCTCTCATCTGTCTCCGAGCGCGCCGCTGAGATCGAGAGCAGCGCACCCGCGTCCGGTGCGGCACCGGGCCTGAAGGAGCAGCGCGCGGAGCAGATCGCGCGTCTCCGCGAGGGCGCCGCGAACGCCGAATATGTGACCATCCCTGGCTTTTACAGCTTCCCTAGTGCGTGGTACCCCACTTCATCAACCTGTGGAGCGAGCTAACGTGCGCGTGCGTACCCCCAGACCCTCCGGCACCCGGAGCGAAGCACGTCTCGCTCTGCACCACCCTCAACCGGCCCTTCTCGCGCGGCACAATTCATGCCACGTCCACGGACCCGCTCGCGCAGCCGGCAATCGACCCGCACTACTTCGAGGAGGATATCGGTAAGCACCCATTTCTCGGAGCTTCCCCGGCCTGACGCTGAAGATGGTTCGGACTCCGCGCAGACCTCCAGACGTACCTCGAGCAGTGCAAGTTCGTGCGCAAGGTCGCGCAGACGGAGCCGTTCGCTTCCCTGCTCGCGCGCGAGGTGAACCCGGGCCCCGCCGTCCAGTCCGACGCGGACCTCGCGCTCTGGCTCAAGAAGTACCTCACGACCGTGCACCACACGTCGTCCTCGTGCTCGATGCTGCCCCGCGCGGCTGGCGGCGTCGTCGACTCCGAGCTCAAGGTGTACGGCACAAAGGGCCTGCGCGTCATCGACCTCAGCGTCGTGCCCCTCATCCCGTCCGCGCACCCGCAGAGCATCGTGTACGCCGTCGCGGAGCAAGCCGCGGACATTATCAAGGGCGTCTTCGCCGCCTGAGTTCGGATGCAGGGCCGGGGCGGGTAAATGGGTGAGAGCGAGGGAGCCTTCGGGCTGCCCTCCGACTGGAGCTGTGAAATCGTCGCAGTGGGGGCGACGGTCGCGGATGGACTTTGGTCGGTTTTTTCGGACTGGAAAGGGCGAAACGGGGCCCGTGTACGATGTCTACTCAATATGTCGCTGTGAGGAGCATGTGATGATGCCAGCCAGCCAGCCAGCCAGCCGCCGGGCTGGTCGCGGCTCTCTCGTTCTGTACGTTCCGACCGGGTCTGGATTATAAATGATTGAGCTTGTGTGCCTGTTAGCCTGGGCGCGGGAGGTTTCACTTCATGGCGGACGTGTGCAATGTGCATCGTGCGTCGGGGGGCGACGACGGAGCACTGGAGTAATGAGTAGCGAGCGGGCGGGCGAGCATCAGGACACGGTGGTCCCGCTGAACAGCGAAGATTTTGCGCTGCGTGCGGCGGCATGGGGATACTCCGTCGCTTTACCGACCGCACTAACGCGCGCAGGGTCGCCCTCTTCGCCTGATGTGCTCGCGCGCACGCCCGGGGAACGCGGGGGGCGGGGGCGATAAGGCCCATGTAAGCCAGTAAGCCATATAGTAATCAACATTTGGCATCCTCCCGCGCCAGGACTACCACCACACGTATACGGTACACACACGGCGCGCATACGCATTAAAACATAAAGGAGCAAACAGGGACCGGTAGGTAGGTATGGTGTGACTACGTGGAGGGGGGCCCATTAAAGCACAAAATATGGTACAGTATAAACAATCTAGTAAGGAGTGTGATGCAGACGGGGAGCGTGGAGATGCGGGTATACGCGGGGCGATATACGTATGTGCAGGAGATGGGACGGGAGGGTCCTTAGTTCGGGGCGGGAAACGATGGTAGGTATCGGACAACTGTCGGACATGATTGTCGTTAAGCAATAGGGTGTGTGGTAGGGGCAGGGGAGAAGGTAACCCCCCTATCCTCCACAGCGGTCGCAGGGCGCAGGGCCCGCTCAGAGGAAGAGCGCGCCAAACGCGACGGCAGCCGCGAGGAGGGAGAAGGGCGCGGACCCGAGGGCGACAGCGCCGCTGTCGCTGCTGCCAGAGCTGCCCGAGCTGGACGAAGAGGAGCTCGAGTCGTTCCTGGAGTCCACGAAGAGGTTCAGTCCTTGGCACTTCCGGCGCGCCAGAGGGGACGAGCAGTGCACGCACTTGATGATGTCAGCAGCGCGCTCCGCGAGCATGTACGTCGGCACCATCGTGTGCGCCGCGGGGATGACGGGCTGCGCCGGCGCGGCGGGGGTCAGTATACAGCGCGACCTACGAGGGGAAAAGACAGAGGGAGGGGGGACGTACGAAAGCAGAAGCATCGACGACACGGAGGCCCTGGACGCCCTTGACGGACAGGTCGGGGTTGAGCGCGCCCGCGCCCTTCGCGGGGGCGCCCGCCTGCTTGCCCATCGCGACGGTGCCGGAGACGTGGTTGACGACGAGCGCGTTCGCGCGGACGTACGCGTCGATGTCCGCGTCGGACGTCGCGTTCGCGGAGTCGCCGATCTCCTCGACGACCCAGTCCTTCCACGCGTCCGCCGCGAGGAAGCGGCGCCCCGCGCGCAGCGCCTCGCGCATCGTGTGCGCGTCGAAGCCGTCCGAGTCGCTGAGCAGGCCCGGGTTGATGATCGGGTACGTGAAGGGGTCCGTCGAGTTCAGCACGAGGGTGCCGCCTGTGCGCGCGCGCCGCTGTTAGTTAGCCAGAGGCAGAGGCAGGCGACAGGAGACGTACGGGACTTGGGGGTGTACAGGTTGCTGATGAGCGTGAGGAAGTGGCCAGAGGGGAACGCGCCGCCGCTGAAGGCGATGAACAGGTCCTAGAAAGCGTAATCTTAGTTATGCGGGCCGACAAAGGGATAAGCGCGACGCACAGAGAAGATGAGCTGGTAGTGCGGCGACGTCGAGCCCGCGCTGGGGTCGCCCGACGCCGCGATGGCCGTATCGTTGTCCGCGAGGCGCTGCCACGCCCACTGGTTGCACGCGCCGAGGGTGAAGTCGCCCGTGCGGTTGTTGGTCCAGAGCGCGAGCTGCTCCGCCTGGAACGTCGTGTTCAGCGAGAGGTTGTCGAGCGTGTCGTTCGAGCTGACGCGGAAGTTCGTCGTCAGCAGCGGGTGGTCCATCATGTTCTGCCCGACGTCGGGCGAGTCCACGAGGCTCTCGATCCCGAGCGCCTGCGACTGCGCCGCGGGGCCGATGCCGGAGAGCAGCACTGTCGCCAGGTACGCAGTAAGAGTAAGGGTCAGTTAGGGGGGGCACCGCAAGGGGGGGACGATAAGCTACGCACGGATCTGGGGCGTGCCAACGGCGCCGGCGGCGAGGAGGACCTCCTTGCCCGCGGTGACGTTGTAGAGCGTCTGGTTCGGGCCGCTCGTGAACTGGACGCCCCTGACGATGGGCGTGCTCCCGCTCGTGCCGGTCTTGAGCACCTTGACGACCTGCGTGTTCACGAGCACGTCCAGGTTGCTGCGGGACAGCGCGGGCTGAATGTAGTCGCGGGCGGAGTTCGAGCGCGCGCCGTTCTGGATCTGTTTGTGCGCGCGGGCGGGACATCAGTAACCCAGCACTGCGCGAGCAGAAAGAGGAAGGATGTGTACCGCGAAGGGCGTCCAGCCTGAAAGCAAGCCAGGGTCAGTTGGGTATCGCGGGGAAAGGAGGGGCCGACGCACTGAAGCCGATCATGTCGCCAGAGTTGACGTCCTGGTTGAACGCGAACTCGTCAGAGAGCTCCTCCTGGGCCTTGAGGCCGATGTCGTCGATGGCGAGGGTGACCTGGGGCAGGCCGGCGCCGACGGGGCCCTTGGTGGAGTGCACGCTGGACACGAACTTGGAGTTCGCGTTCTGGACGTGGGGCGAGTTGGTGAAGTTCTCGAGCTTCTTGGCGTAGGTCTCGATGTTGCTCCACTTCCAGCCGTCGTCGCCGGTGAGGGAGCCGTAGCGGTCCCAGTCGTCCTGGGCGCCGCGGGTGTAGATCATGTAGTCTGTGAGCGCGGTGAGCACTCGTCCTGTTTTTTGATCTAGCAAAGGGACGCACTAATGGACGTAGAGCCGCCCAGGACCTTGCCGCGGGCGTAGGCGACGGTACGGTTGTCGAGAGCTTCTTGAGGGGTGGTCGTGTAGTTCCAGTCCTGAAAGTTCGCTTAGCCACAGAGACGCGAATGACCGCCCGCGCAGAACTCACAAAGGCGGAGTGGGTAAGCACGGGAGCGAGCCAAGGAACTTGGATGTTCGTGTTGTTGTAGTCGCTGTGTCCCGATATGGAGTCAGGTGCGCCGATCAAATTCTTTCGAAGCATTTTTGCTCACCTGGAGCCGGCCTCAATAAGGAGGACCTTCACGGTAGAGTCCTCTGTGAGGCGGTTGGCGAGGACGCCGCCTGCCGCGCCGCCACCGACGACGACGTAGTCGTAGGAGGTGCTGGCGATGTGGTCTTTCGCGTCGTCGGTGCTCTGGAAAAGGGTGGCAGCGGAGAAAGAAGAGGAAGCGAGGAGGAGCAAGGCAGCGCGGACCGGGAGGGAGAACATGGTGAAGGGATCGAGGCGACGGCGAGGCGACCGTTCAACGAAAACGCCCGCGATTGTGAACGAAGAGGATGAAAGTTGTACGGGCGGGGGCTGGGGGCATATTTATTGCGGGCGCGGGTGGGGATGCGCGGGAGCCGGCGGGGCTGGGGCAGTCGCGACGGATGGCGGACAGCGTGAACGCGAGGAGAGTCCATCAACCCATCAGCTGCCCTCGAGTCGCGCCTGGCTGCCCTTGCTCGGCCTGTCGCGTCTGTCAGGCGCCCAACAGAGAGCACAGCTGCTGCCCGCCCTGGCAGCCCCGGGAGACGCCCGTACACCGGGCACGGCGCCGGGGCTGCGGCTCAGCCCCGCGCTCATGATGGTCCCGGCTAAAAGGCAAGATCTGGGCGGCGATGGGCCCCAAACATCAGCCGACGGACGCAGATCTGCGCAATCCCCCGCAAGCGCCCGGCCTGTCCATCACCCCCTTCTGATCAGCCCGGCCTCCTTCCTCCCTTCCTCGGACGCCTCCCGCGCGCCTATTCCCTTTCCAGCTCCGCTCGTCCACCCCGCGCCCTCCGAGCCGGGTCTCCTTCGACATTCCCGTCAGGTGCGCCTGATACCCAGCGCACTCCTCCGCACACGTTCCCCTCCCTTCCAAGTTCGCCCTGAAAACACATCAGCCCGCAACCTTTCCTCCGCCCCGCTTGTCAACATGGAGTCCTCGGCCGTGTCCATATGCCGTTTTCCCCATCCGTGCGTTCTCACCTCATCCCGCTTCCACACCCCGACTCACCCTTCCCCCTATCTACTTAGCGCACATGCTTCCAGCACCACCACCGTCGCTACTGCGCGCCTTCCACGAGCTACCAGCAGCTGGTGCATCGGAAATGATATCAGAATTGCCCGCGCGTAACCGGACCAAACATTTCCTCTAAGTATATCCACCAGCCTCGCCCTCCTCCGTCTCCGACGCACCCGCCTGCCGAGCCACGCGCTCAGCGCCGTCTACAAGTCCAGTCCTCGTCCCCGTCGCTGTCTGCACCGCACCACCGCCGACCCCGTCCTCATCCCCGACACCTGCCCGATTCTGCCACCGCAGATCTCCTTGTACACACACCAATGTCTTACACCGCGCCCAAGTCCTGGGAGCTCCCGCTCGCGTCCAAGTACCTCCAGCTCGACGCCGACGAGCGCGCATTCTTCAAGGCCGCCACCAAGATCGACGACGACGCCGAACTCGAGCGGCACATCCTCGACGTCCAGGCACAAGCTTTCAAGGTGCGCTTCGCGCAGCCCCGTCCTCCCTCCTCCCTGTCGCCGCCGCTGAGCCTATATATCCCACACCCACCCCCTTCCCCGCAATTTATCCTTGTTTGCGCCCCGCTGACGACGGCACCCGACGACGCAGATATTCCCGTATCCGTGCATTCGCATCTTTGGCTTCACCAGGTGCGCGCAGCCCATCTGTGTCACCTCGCTTAGCGGTCCGCTCACCGTGCCTTGTTGTGCGTCTCGTAGGATACGCATCTCGCGCCTCCCCGCCTACCCGCAGCTCCTCCAGCTCGGGCGCGCGCGCAAGAACCCCGTCTTCGTCGACCTCGGGTGTGCCTGTGAGCCCCAGTCCCCACCCGCACCCTTATATGCACTGACGCGAGCATTGCGCCAGTCGGCAGCGACGTGCGCAAGGCCGTCCTGGACGGCTTCCCGGTCGAGGCGTGCATCGCGACTGATCTGCGCGGCGGTAAGCCTCCTTCCTCCGTGCGCTCCACCCCCATCACTTTCACCGCCCCCGCCCCCCGTCCCTCGTCCCTCGCCGCGGCCCCGGCGTGCCGCGCTCCTCCCATCACGCCTGTCGCCTCCCGAGTCCCGCTTGCTTGCTTCATTGCGCTGACATTTCGCTTTGCGTTTTCCCGGTCGGCGTTTCCGCTTCGCGCGCTGTGCCATCAACCCGCGTCCCCGACCTCGACCTCGGACTCGAAATACGGACAGGCCTGTACGAGCAGGGCCACGCGCTCTTCCGCGACACGCCCCAGACGTTCCCCGTGCCGTTCATCGAGGGCGACGTCTTCGACCCCGCGTTCCTCGCGATCCAGCCGCCCCTAGACGCCGCCCCTCCCACCTCCGCCTCCGCGGACCCTGCCGCGGCCACAGACGCAGACGCGGCACCGGCACCGGACGCGGGAGCGGAGGAGGACGCGCTCCCCGCGCTCGCCACGCTCACCTCCCTGAACCCGCTCCGCGGCCGCGTCTCCGCCGTCTTCATGGGCAAGTTCCTGCACCTCTTCGACGCCCCCGGCCAAGCGCACATCGCGCGCGCCCTCGCCGGCCTCCTCTCGCCCGAGCCCGGCTCGCTCCTCTTCGGCGTGCAGGGCGCGCTCCCCGCGCCGGGCCCGTTCCGCCCGACGGCCTCGGACTGGACGATGTTCTGCCACTCGCCCGAGAGCCTCGGCGCGCTCTTCGCGGAGGCGTTCGGGGGCGCGGACAGGGTGCGCTTCGAGAGCAGGATGGTCACGGAACCGGGCGGGCCGACGTATTTCGACACGTGGCCGGGGAACGAGCGGCCGTTTACGTGCCAGGAGTGGAGCGTCACGCGCTTGTAGGCGCGGGGCGAGGTGGGGGGTGCGTAGGAATTGGAGTGTATGATGTCTTGCTTTTGTATTTGCGATGTCTCGTCGAGCGCAGTTGTGCTGTAAGCCTTGCCACAATATAGATGTGTCCACAAGTCTACCACGTTTAAGAAGCCTTGCGTGAGCGGGATATAGCTTCGGCATTGACTATCTGCCCGAGGTTCCTATCCCCATATATCCTCGGGAAGCACAAGGGTGCCCCATAAGGACGAGACTGCGGCCTCGGAATGCCAGCATCCACCTGGACCCATATGTATGCGTGTGTACGGCAAGCATGCACGGTGATCCTCTCGGGCCCCACCAGGTCCCATTATCACCACTTAGACTTGCACTGCTGATCCCCAAGTCCCCCGATCACTGTAACAAGGTGGCCTCGAGGAAAGAACACCGGCCAACACCAGCGTCCGGGTATGTCTCACCCTATAGTTTCTTCTCAGAGAAATTCTCGGATTTCGTGGCGTTTTTGAAGCGGCGGACAAGACAAGACACTGTCTCAGCAGCGTATTCATTGTGCCGGTGGCGTTCAATACTCCACTCCGAGGACAAGACGATTTTTCAGAGAGGCGAACTTGTCTGCCCTCCCCTACGACTCGCCCCGATATCTCAGTTGGCCAGGCACCTCTCGCTCCGCCCCCGCAGCAGGAAGTTGGTACACATTGATGACCTACGGCGAACGCGGTCTCACGCGGGTGGCTCGTGGCCCGGGGAACACTCGTAGGTAACTGTGCAGCTTCTCTTGCCGTGATGCCCAGATAGTGCCCAATGGGTCGTGAGTACGAGTGCTGCGTCCGCCCTCAGCACAATAAAAGTCTAAGGTCTGCCGGCGCAGGCTGATATGCGTGTGAGGTTATTTGAAGCAGGGTCTGTTGGATGTCATAAAGGCGCCTATTATCTATATTTGGAGACATCGCTACTAAACGCCGATGACGTCACTCACGTCATCGAAAGCCACGCACCCTCCCAACGCAGTACGGACGAAGGTAGACTGCGCACGTCAACCCACCCACGCGACGCGCACATCACCGCTCCTCCCTGATAAGATCCGCCGCCTTCTCCGCGAGCCCATACAGCGTGCTCGACAGGTGCGCGCTCAGCTGGAGCGGCACCACCGCCGCGTCGACGACGCGCACGTTCGCCGTGTCGTACACGCGCAGGCGCGCGTCGACGACCCCGCCCAGCGCGCGCCGCATCATCGCCGCGGACGCGATCGGGTGCGACACCGCGCCGAACGTCTGCAGCACCCACGCGGCCCACGCGGCGTCCGGCCCGCCGTCCCCGTCGTCGGGCACTGCGGACAGCCCGGGTGCTGTCTCCCCCTGGGGCGAGCGGAGGGCCCTAAAGCCGCCGGACGTGCGAGGTACAGGTGCAGTTAGGGGAAGGGGGGAGGGAGAGGGGGGAGGGGATGGCGGAATGTCGCAGGGGTAACAGGACGTGAGTGTGAGATTTTCCGAGGATTCGCAGGGACGTACCCAAGTGGAGGGTTGGCAAGAACTCGTCTCGCAAGGCGCGCGCCCGCGACCTGGGTGTCCAGGTCCCAGTCGACGCTGAAGTAGTTGACGTTCACGGCAGGCTTCTGAAACGGGTCGTTTGACTGCGATGAGGGACAGAAGACGGTCAGTGCTTCCGCAGACCGCGGACGACGAGGGGCACAATGATGCCTACTGTGATCGTGACGTTCCCGCGGCTGAAGGGCAGAAGCTGCCAGGCGGTGATGCCCAGGTCGCTATACAAAGTCCGCTGTCAGCACCATGACACCCTTCAGAAGGCAGCTGCCATACCCTGACTGAGGGACCCCAGGCCCGAAAAGGAACTCCACGATTGGGACTAGGAATAGGACGCGGTCATGTTCTGCAGCACCACATGCAGCTGCCGCCACGGATGCCATGCTCACCATTGTCATCAATGATCGTCCTCGCCTGCACCCCAAATATCGTCTCCAGCGCGTCCGCTGACATCGCATTGTGTGCTTCGGACTGCGCCCAGGTCCTCAGCGACACCCGCATCTTAGCAATGGAAGCATCTGCACGCTCTCCGAAGAGTTCGCGGATGTTTGGGAACGCCAGCCCGTCCTTGGGCCCTATCCCGCCCAAGTCGAAGCCGTCCGTTGGTCCGCCGATGGAGTTCAACGTTTGTTCTTGAAGATTTCTGCCCACCGTCTTGAGTTCTATCAAGGTGGGGATGCCGAGAGGTGTCAGGAGGTCGGAGTCGCCGATTCCGGAAAGTTGCAAGATAGCAGGGCTCTGCGGGGGGTGGATGAGTGCTGCACCGATAAGGTATGTCAGGCGAGAACGTACGTGAATTGCGCCCGCAGCAAGGATCACCTCCTTTCGCGCGAACGCAGTCATTCGTTCTCCTGAACCATCTGCTGCTGCGAACTCGATCCCGGTCGCAACGTGAGGAACGCCTGAGCCAGCTTCGAAAAGCAGCTTGGTAACCTGCGATGCAAGCGCAAGAGAGATTGAGACGAGGAGAACCACGCTAGAGAACACAATGGCATCACCTGGTGTCGGATGAGGAACGTTAGGCCTTCCCGTTTGTCCTCAACGGGGGTGTAATACGCTTCAATGGACGACGAACGATGATCCTCGCGATGCCAGTCTATGCTCTAACAATAGCAGGAACAAACGTCGGTCCTTTTGCCAAAGTGATAATCTGATGGTGGAACGTACATGCGGGACGAGGGTCACACAGTTCGGCATACCGCCATTGAGGTCTTCACAGTGCTCCATCCCCGTCAGATTCATGACCGACTCGATAAAAGCAGGATTTTCAGGTCCGCCGTACATCCCATCCGGAAACGTTGCCTGTACTGGACCATTCGTATTGTGAAACGATGCCACAGATCCTGCCCCTTTCATGCGCTGCTGCGCATTCGGCGCGGAGAAGCCTTCCGCCTAGGACCATTACAGGGGGACAGTGAACACACGCTAGGACATCAAGCAACGCAGAAGACGGACCTTTTTCATGTACGCGAACATACTGTCCCAATTCCATCCTACCGACGCCTCTTCCTCCTCAAGCAAAGCCGTCCATGCATCGTACTGTGCCTTCGCACCTCGGGTCCAGAAGGCGCCATTGATCGACGAGCTCCCGCCTAGAGTCTTCCCTCTGCCGCGTGCTAATCAGAATCCCCGCACGATTGTGCCACGAACGGAGAAATACATACCCATGGATAAGCCTTCCTTGGTCCGTCTCCCAAGCCCAGTCAAGGGGTCCCATGAACGCTGCCTTATACTGGTATATGTCATATACTTGCGGGTCATCGCGGTCGTCTCCGCCGGGTTCAACAACGAGGATCTTCACGGAAGGGTCCTCAGCGATGCGGGCAGCGATGGTGGTGCCTGCTAGTCCCGCGCCCACGATGACGTAGTCGAAGGTCTTGCCGCTAACAACGCTGGAATCGTTTATGATTCCGGAAGCTGCGATGCTAGTTGGCAGGACGAGGAGAGCGATGTGTGCGAGAAAGAGCCGTCGGAGCATGGTGTATCTTGAAGATTTTGAGGGAGGAGGTGGATCTCTACACGTAGGGAGAGGGCGATGCTATACAAGAGGAGGTATTCGAAGCACATTTGGGGTGACGTCCCGAGGTAGCCTGCAGCCCAGTCAGCTGGACTATACTTCTCAATGAACATGGCCCGGGCCGTTAAGCAACGCACCATGTGTCCTTCGTAAAACCTGCGCGAGCAATAACGCTATAGAGCTCCACCTCCGAGTTATGGCATCCTCAAACTATATTCCACTAGAAGGAATGGCCGGAGAGCCGCGTTGCACGCGTAGTGAGATGACGGGCCGGTGAGGGGGCCGGCTACATGCGGTATCGAATGGCTTGCTGATATTGTACATGTCGACGTAGAGATATACCCCAGTCATATATGCTACACTTTGCAAGAGAAATGTGAGTTTGGGTGCGATGGGCAGTATCCTCGACGATACTCACAGCTAAGCACTGTACACACCCATATCCGTCGCTCTACCATGATGCAAAGGCGACCGTATAGCTCGCTTCACCATACAAAAGATCCCTTGGCGGGTGCTTGTAGAGGAATATGAAAGTGATGAGGCGCATAGTGGTAGCACATCCGTGCCCCCGGTCGACCAGTCGACGTTGGGCCAAATTCCAGAGGGCTTCTAACTTGTTATCTTCATGGGGGATCCTAGGTAGCGTTGTGGAAGCAGCCAGACCTTTGTATGGAGCAATAGAAGAGGTATAAGCATAGGGAGTGGTAGAGGAAGTTGTCGAAGTTTCGCTGGTCGACCACAGACTGGTTTTCGACGCTGGTCCCCGCAGGGTCCACCCATCGTCCACAGGCGCCAAAATCGACATGCCTGATTCATTTTTGCTACTCAACGTTATGACGTCATAAATACCGCCTAGGCTTCAATGAAACATATCTCCACGCATCTAATACCTAAAGCGCCACCATTATTGTATAAAACACAAGCTAATGCTTTCCCTTTATCAAGTCTACTGCCTTTTCTGCGACCCCATAGAGCGTACTCGAGAGATGCGCACTGAGTTGCAATGGTATCACCGACGCGTCCACGACGCGCACGTTGGCCGTGTCGTATACAACCAGGTGCGCGTCGACGACTCCGCCAAGATCGCGCCGCATCATCGCTGAGGTCCCTATCTCGTGGTAGACGGCACCGAAGCCCGCGAACAAGCCCGGTCGATCGATCCATGCGGCCCAATCTGCGTCGGACCCGCCATTTCCATCATCGGGAACAGCCAGAAGTCCCGGGATCGTCTCTCCGTCTGGTCCCAGGAGATTCCTATATCAGGTAAAGACACGTCAGCGTAAGCGAAGGGCAAGCTGGATGGAGAGTGCGTGACGGACTCTAGAAAAGGGCTAGAGAGGACCCTGCGAGAGAGCCGGGAGGTTGCAATCTGCACGTCTAGATCCCAGTCGACGCCAAAGTAGTTTACGTTCACCGAGGGTCTCTGAAAAGGATCGCTTGACTATCATCGGAAATCAGCATAATGCTTGTCGCATTTACTTGTCACAAACATACTGCGATAGTGACGTTACCACGACTGAAAGGCAGCAGTTGCCACGTAGTCACGCCGAGATCACTGCGAATAGGGTGTAAGAACAATTCCAAGGAAGAAGGCTAGACGCACTTCGGGTTCGGGACTCCTGGACCAAAGGCCAGTTCTGCGATGGGAGCTATAATAACGAAGTCGTCCAGACAATGAGCACTCTCCTCAGTCAAACTTTGCAATGGACCACATACCACTGTCGTTGATGATGATTCTTGCCTGTATGCCATATATAGTTTTCAGAGCTTCCGCGGAGTGAGCGTTGTGCGCTTGTGACTGCGCCCAAGCGTCCAAGGATCCTTCGATCTTCGCAATTGCCGCGTCCGCACGCTCTCCGAAAAGCTCTCTGATGTTCGGGAACCCGAGAGCATTGCGCGGGCCGAGCCCTCCCAGGTCGAATCCGCTCATCGTACCCCCTATCAAGTTCAGTGTTTGCTCTTGAAGGTTCCTCCCGACGGTCTTGAGATCGATGAGAGTGGTGATACCGAGTGGTCCGAGAACGCTCGAGTCCCCGATTCCCGAGAGCTGCAACAGGGCGGGCGTCTGCGAATGCCACATGAGCAAGAGGTAGATTCGAGTGAATATAAGCGCGGAAGACCTGAATCGTTCCAGCCGCGAGGATGACTTCTTTCCTTGCCAACGCGGTCATGCGGGAGCCGGTACCATCCCCATTCGCGAACTCGACACCAGTCGCAACATGCGGCGGTGCTGAGTCGTTCTGAAATAGAACCCTGGTAACCTACGCGACGCTTTAGCGCATACTAGAGGTGTTCATAGTACGCCTCACCTGATGATGAATGAGGAACGTGAGCCCTTTGCGCCTATCCTCCACTGGTGTGTAATATGCTTCAATAGACGATGAACGATGGTCCTTGTTGTGCCGATTGATGCTCTGTTGGCATGGATGAGACAAATAGCAGTTCGGGAGGGGGGGTTAGCCTACTTGTGGCGCGATGGTGACACAGTTCGGCCGGCCCCCGTCGAGGTCCTTCGAGTACTGGATCCCTGTAAGATTTATCATAGCCTCGATGAACCCAGGGTTCTGAGGACCCCCGTACATCCTGTCAGGAAATGTAGCTTGCACCGGGCCGTCGCTACCGTGGTTCTCCGCGACAAAGTTGGCACCCTTTGCGCGTTGCTCAGCATTTGGCGGTGAGAACCCTTCAGCCTGAGCGCGGTCTTAGACACCACGAAGCATATCTCGCGCGAACGCTGACAAGAACGTACCTTCTTCATGTAGCTAAACAGCCCGTCCCAATTCCATCCCAGTGATGCCTCGTCCTCTTCCAGGAGCTCCGACCACGAATCGTACTGCTCCTTGACCCCTCGCGTCCACACTGCGTCATTGATCGACGAGCTCCCGCCCAGCGTCTTCCCCCTATACAACAGCGCGTCAGCCTCTCGAACACAGAACAAGCCTAATGTGGCCTCCAGACGTACCCGTGAATAACCTTCCCCCGGTCCGTCGGCCATGCCCAGTCGAGCGGGCTGCCGAACGCCGCCTTGTAGTTGTATATGTCGTACACGTTCGGGTCGAGGCGATCATCCCCGCCGACCTCCACGACGAGGATCTTGAGCGCGGCGTCCTCTGCAAGGCGCGAAGCGACGGTCGTGCCCGTGAGCCCCCCACCAACGATGATGTAGTCGAAGGTTTGTCCGCTTGCGACACTGGAGTCGATCGTGATGCCGGCGGCGACTACGTTGACGAGCCACCCCAGCAACGTGAAGGCTGTGAAGTTGTGGCTTCTTCCCATTGCGCGCGGCGCTACAGAGATGCAAGGTAGAAGATACTCGGCTTTGCCTGGCTTCCTTCGCTAGGGGGTTATATACCGCGTTGATGCCTTTGAGAGAAGGCATCTGTGATGCAGCAGATGAGCTACGTGTAGCGTGGAACGGTCATCTGAGCTCACCTCTCCTCAGGCTGGGATTCTTGCAAAGCCCGATGACTGAGTCACGAATCGAGCAATGCCGACACTTGGCGCTTCGTCTTCCAACTGCTGGTATTCGCGTGTGAACCTCTGCGCTCGTGAACGTTTTATGAGCCTCGATCCGTTCCCCGTGTGGGAAGAAGACGTTTGAGATGCTCGTACCTTCTTGGAAAGAGCAGCGTCACTGAATCGTATTGCGACCTACTGACCACTGCTTCGCTCCGATGGACGTGGAGAAATGATATCCATGCTACGTATGCCTTCCACTATCCAATCCCTGAAAACTGTTTGCGCCACCTCAATGGACGAACATTCATGAAGAACTGGTAGCGCTTACTGTAATACACATCGGAGGGTACTCGCTTGCATAACCTCTTCGCTAAGTCAGCTTTCGACGGAGTTGGGTTGCTTGGAGGGAATGACGTACATCAAGGGACTTCTAAGCATGAAGCGGGTGCTTCCTGTTCGGCACCGCATGGTGGCAGGTGACTTTGCATTGAGTGGCCTTGATGAGCAGCACCACAATCTCCCCGAGTGCAGCTTCGTCATTTTGCGTTTTCTCCTCCACATTTGCTGACGACCATTACAGAGTTGGTGCGCTACATTGGGCATCAAGGCTTTATGGCCCGCACATCAAATGAAACGTAATGTATACCAAACTCAAGGGCTTACGCAAAGATACTTTACAACGACCGCGCCTGTTTGGTGAACTTCCTCCAGAACATCCACAGTACGAGCCCTCTCGGAAGCCATTTCAACACCGCATACGTCCACGACTTGCCCCCCAACGTCATATACCTCGGCGGCTTGCTCTGCAACGTCTTCCCCACTACTCTCCGCGCATACTCCTTCGTCGGCATAGCGTCTGCGCCTTGGCTGAGTTCTATGCGCGCGATGATATCGGGGAGGTAACGCTTGTACAGCGAGTTTTCAGGGAGGGCGGGAAGCGTCGCAGCCTGGTTGACTGCGATGTTGGAGCGGACAGCGCCGGTGGCAACAAGCACAACGGAGATATTGAGCGGCGTGCACTCCATGTAGAGCGCGTCCGTGAGCGAGTGGGCCGCGGCCTTGGTCGAGCCGTAGATCCCGGACCATGGGGTTGCACTATTAGGTACCGGCGTTAGAGCGGCGGTCAAGGGCTCAGGGCGAGTCCGAGAGGGAGGGCACGACGTACAAGTAGGCAGTGACAGAACTAACGTTGACGATGGTGCCGCTCTTGCGCGCAGCCATGTGAGGGATGACGGCCTTGCACATGCGGATGATGGAGAAGACGTTGGTGTCGTACGCTTGTTCGATGGTCTTCATCGGCACGTCAATGACGGGGCCTGAGAGCAATTTTGAGGGGTTTGAGACCCGTGTGCACCATGAGCTTCAACTATGAACACGCACCAACACAAAGAGCACCAGCATTATTGACGAGCACGTCGATCTTGCCCTCCCTCCTAATGATGGTTTCGACGACATCCTGGACGTTTTGATCGTTCGTCACGTCGAGGACGAGCTTTTCGATGTTGTCGTGTTTGAATGCTTCCATGGCTGCCATCCGGCGCGCCGTTGCGTAGACTTTGCACCCTTTCGAGGCATATTCTTCACAGCTGGACCGGGAAGAGCCGTCGTGTGAGCGTAGGATGCAGGTGTGTAAATTTAGATGTCTTACAGAGCAAACCCGATCCCCCCGTTGGAACAACCCGTGACCAGAACGACTTGAGGTTGAGCAGGCATGGTGACGGCGTCTTTGAAGGAGTTCAACGAGCCTTGACAGTCGAATTTGAGGGTATGTGGCGGGTATTAATGACTCGACGTTCCGACGGGGCTGCCTGACTGGTCTGCGGTCAAGCATGCTATCAACCGGCTAGGGCATTCGCCGACGTTCGGCGGGCAATGATCCCACATTGTCATGAAGGTGGGGAAGTTTGACTTCTTTGCTCGTCTATGAAACGATACTTGGAGGCACGCGGCAGAACAAGGCTGTCACCCCGGAAGAACAGGACGCGCATATATATATATTGAGAAAACAGGCTCGATGGACGCACACTACAGCCAGATAGCCAACATGTCATGTCTTCCCGCCGCACCAAGTCCTCCTTGGGAGCTCGCCAAAACGCCCATACGCAACCGTGTCGCGCGGAGGTTGGACGACGGCGATCACGGAGGTGTAACAGGGTGGGGAACTGAGGGCGATGTCTTCGGAATGGCATTCCGGCTGGTCTTGTCTGGCATCGCAGCGCGTAGGGGGCGAAGGGACGTCCGAGGGTTCAGGCGGAAAATGAGTGCAGCGTCGTTGTGGTAGCGGAGTGGGGGGCACAAGACTGGGAATAACAAACTGCGTATCAATGCGCTTCTTACCCGCTTGTTAATCCTCGCTAAATGCCGACATATCGACTAGTATGGCAAATTATAGGCGGGGGTAAGCAGTTGCTAATCAAGTCTTCTCCGTCCACCTTACCCATCGTCCCCCACGACGGCCCTCGCTCGATCGCTCGTCGCCGTTGTCGTTGCCCATGAGCCCAGCGCCGCATGCGCACGGTCAAGCTCGTCGTCATCGGTGCCTCGGGCGTCGGCAAGTCCAGCATCCGTAACCAGGTTCGTACATCCGCTCTTCCTGTATGGCGCGCACCCGACTCATCTTCCGCAGTACATCTCTGGCAGGTTTACAACAGGATACCGGGCGACGATCGGCGCAGACTTCATAACAAAGACCCTCCCGCATCACAGCTGCTCCGATGAGCTGGTCACGTTGCAGATTTGGGTGCGTTTGCGCGGTCGTGCGAGCTCTTTCTGCGCTTCGCTCACGCCTTTCTCGCCACAGGACACGGCCGGGCAGGAGCGGTTTTCGGGCCTCTCTTCTGCGTTCTTCCGCGGCGCGGACGCAGTGATCCTCATGTTCGACGTGAACCAACCCCAATCCCTCGGCGCGCTAACCAAGTGGTGGGACGACTTCCGGGACAAAGCCCCCGTGCCGGACGAGTTGGTGGACGAATTCTGCTGCGTTTTGGTTGGGAACAAGATCGACGTGGCGCAGGCGGCGGGGGCGGAAGGGATGAGGAACGCTGTTTCGGAAGTGCAGGCAAGAGAGTTCATTCATACCCTCGTTCCCCACCCCCAAACGCCTCCTTCCCCCTCCATCGACCTTGCGCCACCGGACGTCCCTGGGTTTGAAGAAGAACTGGAGGAGGAGATGATGTCCGACTACCCCTCATACGCGGACGGCGAGCCTAGGACCATGACCGACTCAATCGACATCAGCGGGGGCGCGCGGCGCGGGCGGATGTCGCGCACGTCGCGGTCACAATCGCGCTCCACGCTCTTCCGCGGAGGGGCCACAATAGGCACGGTCACTACCATGCACTCAATCTACCACACTCCTTCCTCCTCACTCTTTGACACCTTCGAGTCCGCCCTGTCCTCACCTGCTTTCACCGCCCTCTCCGCCCCCCTCTCCCGCTCGCCCTCACACTCACCCCTCCGCGGGTCCAATACCGGCATCGCCGCGCTCCGTGAACCCCGGAGGATCCCGTCTACGTCATCCATGTCCTCCGCGCCGACGATAACCCCCAGCCTTTTCGTCCGTGGTTACGGGCACGGAAACGCGGCGACGACAACCGCGACCACCCCCGAGTCAGGCGTACACTCGATGCGACCCCCGCCAGAGCGGTATCCACGACTATTCTTCACGTCAGCGAAAACTGGGGATGGTGTGCGCGACGTATTCGAGTACATCGCGCGCCGAGTGGTGGTGCGGCAGGAGTACGAGGAGGCCCTCGAGGCGCGGACGATGCATGTGCAAGAGGCGGGGGCGCGCACCAGCATTGTGCATCTCTCGGGCGCGCCCCCGGATAGGCGTGGAGGTTGGACGGTGCGCGGGGGATCGTGTTGCGGTACGTGAGGTGTCCGGACTAGCTCTGTTTGGACGATCGGTCGTTTGTTCGTTCGTTTACTGCTCGATGTGTTGTAGGCTACTCATCTCTATTGTTAGGAACCTTTTTATCATGTATCTACGCCAGGGCACATATTTATTACACTTTTCTCTTTTGATAGCGGTAAGACAGTTTATGGTCAACAGACGACACTGCTGACACATGACGCGGGTAAACGCGGGCTGTCAAATGATGGCACGTGTGCACAACATACTTGCACGTTCGACAACACAGCAAGAACCGGGCCTGAACCTCAACCCACTTCTAGCTTGTCAATACTGCCCCGTTCCTCAGTCAGTCAAGCGGTACATGTTTCTGTGCAGAGCGCAGGAGTATCTGATCATACTATATCATTTCTTTCCATCTCGCACGCCAGCCTGTATGCCACTCCCCACCGGACTCGGAACCAACTTCCTAGGGCTGAACGAAGATGTTCTTATCCAAATCTTCGAGGAGTTGAGACCACACCAAAACCTACGCCCCTTATCTTTGACCTGCAGACCGATTAGGGAGATGTGCATGAAGATACTGTTCCGCAATTGCTCGATCGAGTCCAGAATGCTGTCATCAGGGCGGGCGCAGTTCCTACCAGAATCCTTATGGGAATACGTGTGGTGTGTTGTTCCAAGTGGTTTGAGACGTTGCATCGCGCTAATGCTGTACAGCGTCCTACAGCTCAGCGGACCTTTTGATCACAAATCAATGTCCGAATTTAGGGATTGGGAGAGTGCTCTTCCCAAGCACTTCCAAGCCAAGGACGATGCTGGAATTGTTTTTGCCGAGAATTTGCAACAATTGCCTCTTTTGGATACGGTTCACATCGAAAGCTACATATCGTACCCGTTGAAGATCGCGCAAAGCAAAGTTGTACCACTCCCTATCCTCCTCGCTATTCTTTCCGTCCCACGCATCCGGCACTTCTCCTGCTTCGGATACCTGTGCCATCCAAGCGATCCGATATTGGAGAGTATCCAAATAAGCCTTCCACACGTCGCTTCATTCAAATATTATCTTCCCGACTTCCGTCCGCAGCCACGAAGATACGCCTCCGAAGTCGCGCTCCTCGAAATCCTCATCCCCAAGCTTCACCGCAATTTGGAGGTGCTCGTCCTTCCCATAGAACATATGCCCTTGCAACAGCTCCCTAGAAGAGACTGGCCATCGCTTCGCGAGCTCGTGCTATACGGGGGGCTGAGCGCACCACTCACTACGCCGTACATATCTATACTCGCCCGCATGCCTAAATTGCGCGCCCTTCATCTTCACCTTGCTTGTAACTTCGGCTACGGACCTCACCCGATTTGGCCCAGTGGTCTCTCTGTGGGTTTTCCCTGGCCGGAGCTTAAAAGCCTTACCGTCATGAATCCACACCCAGGCGATCAGCTCTGGAAGCACCTCCCGCAGAGTATGCGTCTCCTTATAGTCCAGTGCTACCCACGGTTTTGGGAAATCCAACATGGAAACCGACCCCCCTCTCACTTGTGGCGAGCTCGAGTCCATTGGCGTGCCCCGCTTCCATCGGCGTCCGAGATGCTCGAGTTGTTGCGCTCTTGCCGAACCCCCGGTTTACGCCAACTCGAGATTGAATATCGCGCGGACAGCTCGGAAGAAGCCCTTCTGATACACATCGCGTCCGCGTTTCCCTCCCTCGAGGTGTTGGACCTGTGCAGATACCGTCCTGTAGACTCTCCTGAGCTCTCTCTGGTATGTGGTCGCCAAATCTATGACAGCCTGTGCTGATATTCTATGGGTGGGGATTACACAGAGCGTCCTCTCTGGATTGTTGTCGTGTCTCACGACATTGCGCATATTTCGTATGCACCTGGACTGGCCCGACGGAGATCCGCACGACGCACCATTTGCGGATGTTGTTGCTAACACCAGTACGGAGACTGTCCCGCAGTCGGTCTCAACGCGGGTCAAAGGGTGCCACATTGCGGCTGCACGAATTATCGCACCCCTATTGGGACCGAAACTCGAGTATGTAGAACTGGTACCGTTCATGGTTGACACGTACTGGCAACGCTATCAAGTTATCCGGAATGGCGATGGCCGTGTAGATGTCGTCTTCCGTTGCCGCGACCGCCCCTATGTTTTATACTGAGCGCATTCTCTGATGTATCGGGGCGTATGTGTTTTTTTACACGGAATTCTCTAAAATGACCCATACATATACATTCACGGTTATAGCTACGTCGCAAATGGGGGTAGTGTACGACTCTCCCATGATAGTTGTACGAGACGAATAAAGGGTTCTCCCGGCTTGTCGAACGTGCCGACGACCATGGTATTGAACCAGTTCTGAGATGAAGCCATTTTAAGTGGACACCGAGTAAGGAGACTTTGATTAGGTATTAAGCTTACGATGCCAAAGAGACCATGACTCCTAGACTGGTTAGTACCAGCGACCACCCTACCCTCTGCAGCCTCCCAGTCCGGAGGGTCCGTGAAAGGCGAGACTAAACTGTCGCCACGTTCATCAGATATAAAATGGTACGCCGGGGCATAGACCGTAACGTCTTCGTTAGGAGTTCTCCCCTGAAAGACGTATTCAATCCCGAACGTGGTCTTCTTTACTGTCTGCGGAAGTGCGAAGATCGTCGAGGCGGAACCCAGCGGGATAGACGCTCCAAAAAGGAGTCCTAGTTGATTCGCCATGTTGGCGGGGAGTTGCGAGGCACTCGAGCCTAATATACAACATTAACACGACTGTCTGCGGGATTTGTGAACGTGAATGACATACCACAGTCGAGGGATACACGCCTGCGGGGCACCCCCCGCTTGCGGAGTATTCACGACTTCGCCTATCTGTTTCCGATCCTCGTCAGAGTTTTTATACCATACCACCATCTTCTACAGAACCACAACCCAGAACGACTCTCCCCAAGAGCTGTAATCGACTGCCGGGATATCCGCAGAGAACGTAGAGAGCTTTATACCGGGCCATCCGCCGAATGAGATGAACCTAGCACAAATCATTACACATTAGAGGTGAGACGCCACCTTAAACCAGCAGCACTGAGTGGTCTGTGCTAAGTGCTGCGTGAGTTCCTGGTCATTTCCGGGGTAGAGCTACCGAGAATAGCGAACCATTGGCCTTTACACTGTACCCTACTTCAAGGGGTACAGGAGCCACGTCGTAGGTTGAAGCTCGTAGGCAAGCCGTTCAAGGAATGTCCTCTCATTTTGTTCGTGATCTATAATAAACAACCCTCCTTATTCGAATGAGGCATTACGGGGAGAGCTGGTGAGAAGCACCTGTACCGGCAGCATGACCAGCCTTCTGTGTGTACGCATGCAGCCCGGCCAGTCAAATGTTGCGATGAAATTGAGGACGGGAGGTGTAATGATTAAAACGAGGTACAGTACAAGCAAGAGTACAGATTGTGTGACGTGGCAGGGATGAACAAATTGAGGGATTGTGTATTACGGATGGTCACGAAACGATATCCGACACGCGCGCCCGAGCCGGACAGCAGAAAGGACAAGATTAAAGGAGGACGTACATTAGCAACCTTTGAAAGATTATTGGCCCGCACTTCCTCCCCAACCGTTGCGTCTCCTCTCCCCATTCACTCCGGACGTCATGATCGTCCCATGCGAGCTCATGCTGTGTTGACAGGCCTTCCTCGCGTCTTCATGGATTTGTTATCAAACAAACAGCGATTGAAGGAGGTAGTGGGAGACGTTTTAGGGCGATACAATTTCCTCGCCGATGGACGGAGCGTGAAAACTAGGTTATTCCGGGTCGTCGGCGGCGCTGTCGGGGTCTAGGGAAGAGTGGCCGCCTGGAGCCGGACGAGGGGACACGTGGCAGCATAAGAGATTAGGAGAGAAGAGAAGTAAAGGAGGCGGTGGTGGTCTACAGTAGGTCTGTAGCGGGGAGCAAGAGTCGAAGCATCCGCCGTCCACGGGTAGTTGCGGTCCGGTGGGCCTCCTGGGCGCTCTGCTTTCGGAGACGGCGCCACGTCATCGCGGCCGTGACATACTCGGATCAGAGAACAGGAAGCGTGTTGCGACTTCAAGCTCAAGCTTAGCCTTCAAGCTTCGAAGCCTCACCCAGTGGCAGGCCAGAACGACACCGTGACTATCAGGCAAGAAACGTATTCCTGCATGGATCGAATTGGCAACAAATGATGACCCCCGCTTCCATGTAGCGCACACCAAATTCGTGCTGTCCTTGGAATGAACTTTCTTGACCTCGATGAAGATGTTCTTCTTCAGATTGTTAAGGAACTCGGGCCGAATCAAAACCTACGCCCTTTGTCTTTGACATGTAAAAGGGTTAGACGGATGTGCATGGGCACCCTTTTCCGAACGAGTTCCATCAAGGCCCTAGTAATATCTTCGGCGCAAGGGCCGTACATCCTAGAGTATTCTCTATGGAGTTTCGTACGGTACGTGGTTGCTATTCTATAGAACTAGATACACATATTAACCCTACGAAGAATCTTGCAAATCAACGCGCCTTTTCACCACATATGGCCCTCAGCAAGTGATTGGCCGACGGGCTCCCCTCAGGCAAGCATGCACTGCATACCTGAAGATTACATTAGCATTCGTCTTGCGCGCCTCATGTCGGGGATGCCTCTATTGGAGAAGGTTATTATCCAAACCGATCGGTGGTCTGAAGTGGGGGTTGAGAAGCAGAGGGTGGTACCGCTTCCTATTCTCCTCGCCATTCTGGGGACCCCTCATGTCCGACACTTCTCCATCTCCGCTCATATGTCCCATCCAGACGATCTGGTTTTAGAACGCATTCGCCAGAACCTCTCTCACATCCTCTCTTTCAAATACCGCCTCTTCGAACTTCGCCCGCCACCACGGAGATACCGTTCCGAAGCCGCTCTCCTCAAAAGCCTCATTCCCAAGCTCCACCACTCTCTGGAGGAGCTTTCACTCCCTGTCGAGAACGCGCCTGTTTGGAAGCTCTCCAGAAAGGATTGGCCATGCCTTCGCGAGCTTTCGCTGTACGGGGGGCTGGAGAAACCTCTCACCATTCCCTATATATCCCTTTTTGGCCGCATGCCCAAACTCCGTATCCTCAACCTCCGGCTTGCTTGCCCTCTCGGCTACGATCCTCAGCCAGTGTGGCCCAGAGGTCTTGATACGGAGTTCCCTTGGCCGGAACTGGAAAGGCTCGCCCTCACAAATCCCTATGTTGGTGACGATGATCAGCTCTGGGAACACCTCCCGCAGGGCATGCGGTTCCTAGGTATCCAGTGTTACCCACGGCGTTGGGAAGTGGAAAATGGAGCACTAAGTACCGAGGACACCCCGGAGGGACAACTCAAGTGGCACTCCCCGGTGCCATGGGCGTCGGAAGTCCTCAAGCTATTGCGCTCTTGCAGAACTCCCCATCTACGTCATCTCGAGCTCGAATATCACGCGGACAGGTCGGAAGAAGACCTTCTCCTTCATCTCGCATCCGCGTTTCCATGCCTGGAGAGACTAGAACTATGCCGATATCGCCCCATGGACTCCCCGGAGCTTGCACTGGTACGTAACTCTCGGTTGTTCACAGCGGCTCCGGCGCTGATGCTTCCACCCTATTGTCTAAGGGAGCTCTTTGTCGCCTTCTATCGTCTCTCGAAGCATTACGCATATTCCGTATCCATCTCGACTGGCCTGACGGAAACCCGCACGACGCTGTGATGGCGGATTTGGTTACGAATACCGGTATGGAGAGCAATCTCGCATCCTTTCGAACAGGATGGGTGTCCGAAAGTTATGATGCTGCTGCACAACTCATTGCTTTCACGCTGGGTCCGAGGCTCAAGTTCGTGGACCTACTACCGTTCACAGTTAGTGTGCAATGGCGACGGTACGGGGTCATCCGAGACAGTCACGGTCAGCATGTAGATACTAAATTTTATTCGCACTTGGTATCTTCCTAAGCGTAGCCGGTGATACTTCGCAATGTACATTCTATAACCCTACGCATTTACAGTCTCCTACTTCGCGCCATGCTTACATTGTCGTCTAGAAACCTCTTCTCACAGCGGGGGCAGCGAATGATTATCAAACTCCATCCGAGACATGCGAACGAAGGGACCTTTAGGGCTGTAAAACGTGCCGACTATCATTGAGTTAAAGAAGTTCTGAGATAAGGCAGTGTCAATGAGGCGACAAAAGTACCGGGATGCAGAGCTGCACTTACAATTCCGAAAATTCCGCGGTCATCTATATTCTGACCTACATTCATACCGCTATCCGAGCTAATGGAGGGTGTGATCACGGTTGGCGTAGGGGGGCGTGAGGATGTGGGTGCGGGTGCCCCAGGGGCACATGTGGATGCCGGTGAGAGTGCCGGTGCGGGCGTTTTGAAAGGCCAGATTAAACCATCACCATTGTCATCCGATAGAAACCACCACGGCCGCCCATACACCTCGACGTCTTTGTCAGGCCCCCTACCCTGGAAGTGGTAACCGATCCAGAAGTCGTTCTTGTCCACATTTGACGGGAGCGTGAAAGCAGGACGGCGGTTTGTTCCAGAGACGGTTTCGACACTGCGCCTCGCTCCGAATAGATCGGCTAGCTCGTACACCATCCCCTCGGGAAGCTGGGAAGTGCTCGCTCCTATTGGTACGCACCGTGAATACGTGTAACCCCAAGATAGAGCACAAGAGGGAACCCACCACAGTCAAGAAGGACAGGGACAGTCTTAGGGTCGCCATCGCTTGAAGTGCACACGACTTCACCTATCGTGCTCCACGTCTTTCCTTTAGATTTTGAAGTTGATGACGAACGTTTCACGACCATCTTTTTCAGGCCCACAACCCACTCGAACTGACCCCAATGGCTATCATTAACCACCGGAATATCTGGCGAGAATTCGACATGCTGCGTGCCAGGCCAGTCGACGAATGAAATGAACCTTTATAAGGGTGAGACGTGGGATAACTCGTTCACTAAGCAAGTACGAGACTCACGGTTTCTCCTCCGGAGATAGTGGCTTGTTTATTTCCTCAGGAGTGCACTGGTATGCGTAATACACGGCGAAGGTGTCGTCCTGGATAGAAGTGTGTCAGGCGCAGGGGAGAGATCGACTGTTTTCGTGAGTGAAGTACCGGATACCCCGTAGGTAACAACGTAAGCTTGCGCATATGCTCTATGAAGCTCATCGGCGCTTCTGCATCCTGTAGACTCGAGCATTGTATTAGTATATGCCCCATACTTGATAGTAATGTCAATTATACCGTGAGCGGCGTGCCATTATGTATGAACCCGCTCTGTATCCTGGAGATGGAAGTTATATGTATGGATGATACCGTACGGACAGAGTCTGGCGGAAGTATAAACTGACCTTCTGGGCGACAACCCCAATATTCCATCCGTCGTATCGGACATTCCTCGGTAGTTTAGGGCGTACGCTACAGCGAAGAAACAGGGAATAATCACGGCATTGGAAGGAGCATGCCCCCGGATTTTATGCAGGCGTAGTTCAACGTTATACTCGGTCTTAGACACAGCTGCGCCTGTGGGATGAAACATCAGCGGGTTAATTCAGCTATTATATTGATGAAAGGACGTGCGAAGGGTAGTTCGGTCCAAATATCTAACTTCCACAGTCTGCAGGTCTTTCGAATCTGGGGGACCGGAGGAACCCAGCGGGTTCAGATCATGGTCGGTAATTCGACCCATGGGCGGTGAATGAGGGAGTCCGGTCCATGCTTCCAGATTCCCCGCCTCTGTCAGACAGCAATATTTTGCTCCTTTGGCCCAGCTATCGTGATCGAGTCATAATGAGGCAGAGTAACACAATGGATATGAACGGCGTAGGTCCCTTCTCACCTAACGCTTGAAGCTATAATGAGAAAGTCGAGTCAGTGAACGTGTAATATTGACATGCCTCCAAACAAAACCAACTAGGGTCTATGCCAAGTTTGATGTAATCTATGGCGATATCCCCGGGGGACCCGGGCTCTGGGTGGCGGACTGCCTATAAGAACGAATATACAACGTGAGCTTAGATTGTAGTGACTAATGGCGGGATGGGAGTCGTACCATGTGCACGGTATAGGTCATCTCTTCCGCAATGTATCATCCCAATCAGCTCTCCTGATGAAAGTCCGTAGCCTGTGTAATCCTCACCTTTCCTGCTGAGCTCATAGTCGATCAATCCGGGGGTCGGCTTCATTTGCACGACCGTGGCCATACCACGTCTAACGTGCATAGATGGCAGTATAGATACTGGGCTGGTGTCGGATGCGTCCGTCTCGGAAGCCGAGCTAGAACCATCTTCCTCGGAATCGCTGAGGTCAGGTTTCTGAGCGTTCATAGAAAGCGTGTGAGTCACTGCATCGGAATGTTGATTTAATCGTGCACGTACGTCCCTGATGTGCTCTACGCTACCGTCCACGGCGGCGGAACGGGGAGAAGGAAAATGTGACCCAGGAACTACAGGGGAGGGCTTCTTCTCGTCTTCGACGTCGAGCTCAAATCCGTAACGCTTGAGATCGTACGCACGCTTAAAGAAGGTAGATCACATGTTACGACGTGTAATGTTCAAGCGTAGGAAGTACTTACACGCATGATCGCGGAATGGGGCTCGGGCGGAGTGAGGTGCAAGACGCCACGGATATGCTCAACGTCAAGATAAGACTGAGCCACCATAACGATTGTGACGGCAGTAGCAGTGAAGACAGTAATGATGGCAGTAGAAATGATAGTGAGGACAGCGGCGGACGGGTTGGTGTGGCGTGACACTATTTTCCTGAGAGGGGGCACCTGTGGGCGTCAGAGATGTGTACGATAAGAAGACCCGTTCGTCAGTCGATGGAGTCGATAGTGGCAGCATGAGGCGCCGCAAAATAACCGGAGATTGGAATTTGTGCGGAATACAGCCGGGATTGGCCAGCACGGCGAAAACCAATGCGGTTCGTCTGCTTTTTGGCACTTACGCGGCTTAAAACCGTCGTGATGGTGGAGCTGGTACGTCAGACTGAGATTTCTGAAAGGGGACTGGAGCTGGCGGTGCATGTTATTTGGTCAGTAAACCGTTCACGAGAGGGTCGCCACAAGCCACCCGTGCATGAGCTAGAGGGGCCTGAGTGCAGGAGAACCGTAACTGGCGCCGCCGCCGAGTGAAACTGTCCACGTGTAGTGCAAATGAGCGTCCGAGACACCATCGCGCCCCAACGTGTTGCTTCCTCATCGGATGTCCGACAACATCTCGGAGGGGTTCGAGTACCCAAGGACCCTAGAATACATGACAATCAGGGGCTGGAGGTGTTTCCACGGCCGTGTAGTAAGCGGGGTACTCACAGGTAGTGCCGCTTGCCATCGATGATCCCACATGACACACATGGGTGACGGCCGCCTGACCAGTTTCGCAACCACAATCCAGACCGCGAAGTTCGAACCCAGATTGTTATTATGCGCATACAACAATGCCGAGGTACGACGCATCATGCCCGCCTAAGCCTGCCTCCGCAATTTTGGCACTCGGTCCGACCGGCTGGACGAAGGGCGTGGGGTTGAATCGTCCTCCACGCGGATCTGGTGTGATTCCAGTACCGTCTACGAGGATCTCCGGCCTGCACCTGTTATCGTCAGCTGAGTTGGCCTTCCATCTCTGACCGGGACTTACTGTGTCACCGCTAGATCCGACCTTCTCAACTCCTCCAGAATTCCCGAGGATGAGTCGAGGCAGGTGAAGCGATTGCTGGGCCAACAACAGTGACAGGGAGTCGAGATGACTCGGAGCAGAAAGGCAACCCAATCTCTCACAAGCGATGTTTGAAGTGACTCTTGATAAGCTTGATGAACGGAGGCTAGCGAGACAAAGCGAGGCGTCGCAAGCCTCGAGCGGAGTTGTAACTTGAGGCTACAAAATCTGATGGCAATAAGTACGAGTTAGAAACGGAATTTGAGCTCCGTTGAAAACCATACGTTCAGACATTTTAGCGCCGATTCGTGCTGAACTGCGGCTTGAAGCTTGAGGTTTTAGGCACACCATTCACAGTTCACCATTGATCATGTCGAGTTCGGCGATGAAAATATTAGGTACCAAAGTTGGAGTCCTAAGAGGAGTGATATATATTCATTGTGCACACAATTAGACGATTATGCTTGTACCAGAATAGATGTAAATACCAGTAACCCGACCCCCCACATTCTACCGTCGGCCCACACCCAGCGTGCGATGCCCACATCCCGGTTCCCGGCCGTGCATCTCACGTGCTCCGTCGCAAGCGACGCGGGGGGCGAGACGCGTCAGCGCGGGGTGGTGCGCGTCGAGGTCGGCCGCTAGCGCGGAGGGGATCGTGGCGGAGGTGAGAACTAGGTGGAACGGGTAGTCGACGCGCATCGGCTTGTCGGAGAGAGAGGGAGGCTGGCGGGAAGGGCTGGTCGCGCATGACGGATATCTCTTCGAGGATGCTACGAGTAGATTCATGGGAGTCCGGATCTAGAGAGAGGTTAGACCAGGGGGGGGGGGGTAAACGACGGGTGAGACGCACCGAAGAGAACGTCTGCCTCGTCCACCGCGACCTACTCGATGTTCGCCAGACCCATCGGCGGCTCGCCCATCATCACCTTTCTGTGCCCATGCCTCTCCTTCTCTCCTCGTTCCTCCCACTCCTGCGCCCGCGTCTCAGTCCCACCCGCGTCCACACATGAGCTCGAGCAGCTTTGGCGGCGTGCCCACGACCACATCGATAGAGAGGGCCTGTCCCTCCGGGAGCACTCCGAACTCCTCCGGCTTGAAGGCGCCGTGCTCGGCGAGTGCGTCCGCCATCTTGGCCGCAGATACGTTCCTGCGTGACACCACGTTCATACAGAGCACGCATAGCTTCGTGTGGTGCAGTAGCTCCTTTGCGAACCCTGAGAGCTGACAAGAGAGCTCGTGCGTCGGCGCGAGGGCCAGCGCCCAGGGGTTCGTCGCGCGGTGAGTGTCGACGCCAGACCTGGGCGCTGCCTGCCGCAGAGCTCGAGCTGCTAGAGGTCCTGGAGGAGATGGAGGAGGTACGCAATGGACTTGCCGAAGCCGGTCTCGGACGCAAGGAGGGCCTGGCGGTACGGTGTGGCGGGCCGACGACTTGAGGCTTGCGGGGAGGCCCTTCTGGCCAACACTCGTCTCTTTTGACGCGACATCGTACTTTGCGGACTTGTGCGGTGATGTCGGTCAGAGGTCCTTGACGAGGCGCGTGTGAGAGGGCGCCGTTTTTGTGGTGTCGCAGTGGAAGCAGGGAGCGATTGTGTGGAAGCACGCTACGACTGAGTCCGGTGGGAGGAGTGCGGAGCGGGAAAGAACCCGAAAGCTTGACAATATTTATGATACACCGTCGGGCGTACGGCCCCGGCCGTCACAACATCTTGGTGGAGGTGGAAGCCTGAGATCTTGTTCTTGATGAGGGACCCGCTGAATGGGCGCACGGTCTTCTGGCTGTACTCGGCCAATATGATGGTGGCCTTCATGCTTTGTTGCGGGAGGAGGTGCGCTCTTTTCAAGCTTCATTCCAGGGTCCCTTCCAGCCTTGTTATCGAGCAGTCCTTGGGGCAGTGGTGTGGAAGTAGGCGGCAAGGAGCTTGGATGGTAGAAGGGCAGCCCGCGACTCGGTGGAGGAAGTCGCCATGAGGGTTGATCAAGGGTCTTAAAACAGTGCGGCTATGGCGAGGCGGGGGGAAGAGGCGTGACAGCGATGTCGTCAACGACGAGGACGAGGACGAAGACGAGGACGAAGACGAGGTCGGACGAGGAAGGTCTAATATGTATCAGGTTCAGAGTCCAGTGCCACTTGTCGTTGGTCTGGCTAGTCCAGCTTACATAAGCGCTGGCATACGCGCCATGTCGTCGCGTCATCCGAAAATCAGAGAATCAGAAGCGCCCTACAACAACATCTCCTAATCGCATTGTCGCAAGCTAGAGCTCTTGGGCTTTCTGACGCTTTCCGCTGGCATCGTTTGTAAGGTAGGTTATACATCATTTTCTGCGTGAAGCGGACGGGCTCGAATAAATTATGACCTCAGATTTCGTGTAGCGCATCAGTTCAAATGGGAACGTGAATTTTCGGCCGTGGCCGGCTACAGAGCCGGCTCAGAGCCGGCTCTGTAGCCACTGGAACAGGCGCTGTAGCCGCCACATGACTGAAATCGACGAAGCGCTAAAATCCGCTTCCAGCGCTGGTGGGTGTCATCGCGCATGCGCAAGGCCTTTGTATACGAAATGAAGGTTTTTTTCAACGGATATGTGGTATAACTTCCTATACGAGCACTACATAATGTATGACTCGAGTTGGAACGCGTCCGAGTCCCTACAACGCGGGCGCGGTCGCAATCACGTGACGAATAGGAAGCGCCTACACGAAAATCTAGAGGGCGACTTTTTCTCTTCTTCAGCGCCCGTAGCCGGCCACGCCCAATAATTCACTTTCCGGTTCAAATGCACACACACGAAACTCGCGCCGTCCTTGGAATGAACCTTCTTGAACTCGATGAAGATGTTCTTCTCCAGATTTTTGAAGAACTCAGGCCGCATCGAAACCTACGCCCTTTGTCTCTAACATGTAAAAGGGTTAGACGGATGTGCATGGGTGTCCTTTTCCGAATGAGTTTCATCGAGGCCCTAGAAATGTCATCGCAGCGAGCCGAGTACATCCGAGAGTATTCTCTATGGAGGTTCGTACGGTACGTGATTACTACTCTTCTGAGTTGAATGTGCGTGTTAACTCTACGAAGAGTCTTGCGAATCGAGGCGCCTTTTCACCCCAGACGGCACTCAGCAAGTGATTGGCCAACCTCACCCCAGGCACGCAGGCACTACCAACCTAAAGATGTCAGTAGCATGTTCCTAGAGCGCATTATGCCAGGGATGCCTTTATTGGAGCAGGTTATTGTCCAAGCCGATCGGTGGTCCGCCATAGGGGTCGAGAAGGAGAGGGCGGTACCGCTTCCTATTCTCCTCGCCATTCTGAAGAACCCCCGTGTCCGATACTTCTCCATCTCCGCTCATATGTCCCATCCAGACGATCTGGCGTTAGAACGCATTGACATAAACCTCTCCCACATCATCTCTTTCAGATACTATCTCTCCGAACTTCGGCCGCCACCACGGAGATACCCTTCCGAAGCCGCTCTTCTCAAAATCCTCATTCCCAAACTCCACCGCTCTGTGGTAGAGCTTTTGCTCCCCGTCGAAGACGCGCCTCTTCGGAGGCTCTCCAGAAAGGATTGGCCATGCCTTCGCGAGCTTTCGCTGTATGGGGGACTAGAGAAACCTCTCACCACTCCCTATATATCCCTATTTGGCCGCATGCCCAAACTCCGCGTCCTCAACCTCCGGCTTGCTTGCCCTCTCGGCTACAGCCCTCAGCCAGTGTGGCCCAGAGGTCTTGCTACGGAGTTCCCTTGGCCAGAACTGGAAAATCTCACACTCACGAATCCCTATGTCGGAGATGGCGATCGGCTCTGGGAGCACCTCCCGCAGGGCATGCGGTTTCTAGGTATCCAGTGTTACCCACGGCGTTGGGAAGTGGAAAATGGAGCGCTACGTACCGTGAATACCCCGGAGGGACGACTTAAGTGGCACTCCCCGGTGCCATCAGCGTCCGAAGTCCTCAAGCTATTGCGCTCTTGCAGAACTCCCCATCTACGCCATCTCGAGATCGAATATCACATGGATACTTCAGAAGAAGCCCTGCTCCCTCATCTCGCATCCGCGTTTCCATGCCTCGAGGTACTAGAACTCTGCCGTTATCGCCCCATGGACTCCCCTGAGCTTGCACTGGTACGTAACTCTTGGCTGTTCAAAGCGGCTCCAGCGCTGATGCCTCCACCCTATTGTCTAAGGGAGCTCTTTGCCATCTTCTATCGTCTCTCGAAGCATTACGCATATTTCGCATTCATCTCGACTGGCCTGACGGCCACCCGCACGACGCCGTGATTGCGGATTTGGTGACTAATCCTAGTATGGAGAGCTATCTCGCATCCTTTCGAACAGGATGGGTGAAGGACAATCATGATACTGCCGCACGACTCATTTCTCTTATGCTCGGTCCGAGGCTTGAGTACGTAGACCTACTACCGTTCACAGACAGTTGGCAATGGCGACGGTACAAGGTCATCCGAGACAGTCACGGCCAGTGTATAGATACTGTATTTTATTCCAACTTGTTACCTGCTTAACCGTGGCCACTGACACTTCGCGATGTACATTCTATACTCCTACGCGTTCATAGTCTCCTACTTCGCACTATGGTCATATTGTCGTCTAGAAACATCTTCTTACAGCGGGGGCAGCGAATGATTATCATCTTCCATTCGACGCAAGCGAACAAAGGCATCTTGGGGCGCGTCGAATGTGCCGACTATCATTGAGTTAAAGAAGTTCTGAGATAAGGCAGTATTGATAAGATGACAAGAGTGCCGGGATACAGAGTTGCACTCACAATTCCGAAAATTCCGTGGTCGTCGTCTACATCCTGACTGGAATGCACTCCGCCATCTGTGGTATTGGAAGATGCAGTTGCAGCTGCCACAGGGGCACGAATGGATGCAAGCGCGGGCTTGCCAAAGCCTTGGAAAGGCCAGATTAGGCCATCACCATCGTCATCCGATAGAAACCACCACGGTCGCCCATACACTTCGACGTCATTGTTGGGATCCCTACCCTGGAAGTAGTAAACGATCCAGAAGTCGTTCTTGTCCAGATCCGATGGGAGCGTGAAAGCAGGACGCCAGTTTGTGCGGCCATCTCCAGATACGGTTGCGGTGTTACGCGTCGCTCCGAATAGATCTGCGAGCTTATCCACCATCACTTCGGGAAGCTGGGAAGTGCTCGTTCCTATTGATACGCAACGTGACTATGTATAACCCCAAGACCGGGAACGAGAAGGAACCCACCACAGTCAAGAAGCAAAGGGACAGTCTTGGGGTCGCTATCCCTTGAGGTACACACGACTTCGCCTAACGTGCTCCATGTTGTTTCCTTGGATTTTGAAATCGATGACAAACGTTTCACGACCAACTTCTTCAGGCCCACAACCCACTTGAATTGTCCCCAACGGCTGTCGTTAATTACCGGAATATCTAGCGAGAATTCGGCATGCTGCGTGCTAGGGCAGTCGCCGAACGAAATGAACCTTTATATGCGTGAGACTTGGGATAACTCAGTCACTAAGCAGGCATGAGACTCACGGTTTCACCTCTGGAAATAAGTGTTTGTTCTGCGTCTCAGGAACGCATGCGTAATATACGGCGAAGGTGTCGTCCTGCAGGAAAGTGCGTATAAGCCGCAGGAAAGAAAATGCCTGTTCCCGTGAGCGGAGTACCGGATCCTCCGTGGGTAATAATGCAAGCTTGCGCATACGCTCTATGAAGCTCATCGGTGCTTCTGTATCCTGTGCCGAGGCATGCGATTAGCCTGCGTCTCGCGCTCGACAGTGGTTTCGCTCGTACCGTGAGAGCTTTTCCGTTTTGTTTGAAACCGTCCTGTATCCTGGAGATGGAGGTTACATACATATATGCCAAATCGCGGAGTGTCTGGCGAAGTATAAACTTACGTTCTACGCGACAACCCCAATACTCCGTCGGTCGCGTCGTAAATTACTCGATCGTTCAGGGCATACGCCACAGCGAAGAAACAGGGAATAATCACTGCTCTGGAGGAAGAAGGCATCCGGACATCATGAAGGCATAGCTCAACGTCATACTTGGTCGTAGGGATAGCTGCGACTGCGGGATAAGCCGTCAGCGTGTCAATTCGGCTATCGTATTGATGACAAGACGTGCGAAGGGTAGTTTGGTCCAAGTATTTAACTTCCACGATCTGTAGTCCACTCGAATCCGGGGGACCGGAGGTATCCAGTGGGTTCAGGTTGTGGTCGGTAACCGGACCGGAGGGCGGTGTATAACGAAGTGTGGCGCATGACTCTAACTTCCCGTCCTCGGTCAGACGGCAATAACCATTTCCTCTGGCCCAGCTATCGTAGATGATTCATAGTCAGGTAGCTGAACACAACAGTGAGCATGAATGGTGTAGATCGGGTTCTCACCTGACGCTTGAAACTATAATGCAGAGGTCGAGTGTGTGAACGTATGGTATTGACATGCTCCCAAACGAGACCTACCAGGGTCTATGGCAAGCACGACTGTATCTACGGCAATGTCTTCATCATCTGGGTCATCAGGCTCCTCCTTGTGGCGTACATCCTACAAGAACAAATCTACAGCATGAGCTAATATTGTGGTGGCTGGTGGTGGGACAGGAGCCATACCATGTATACGGTATAGGTCATCACTTCCGCAATGCATAGTCACACCAATCAGTTCTCCCGATGAATGCGTATAACCTGTGGAATAGTTACCTTCTCTGGTGAGCTTCTTATGGTGGATCTCTTTGGGAATCGGCCGCTTCATGTGCACGTCCGTGGCTATGCCACGTTCACTGACGTGTATAGATGGTAGTATAGATACTACTGGGCTGGAGTCGGATGCGTCCGTCTCGGAAGCCGAGCTGGCAGAATCGTCTTCCTCGGAATCGCTAAGGTCAAATTTCTGAGTGTTCATAGAAAGCGTGTGAATCACTGCATCGGAATGTTGATTTAGTCGTGCACGTACGTTTTTGGTGTGCCCTACGCTGCCGCGCACGGCGGTGGAGCTGTGGGAAGGAAAACGCGACTCAGGAACTACGGGAGAAGGCTCCTTCTCATCTTCGACGTCGAGCTCAAATCCGTAACGCTTGAGATCGTACGCACGCTTAAAGAAGATAGATCACGTGTCAAGACGTGTAGTGTTAAAGCGTATGAAATACTTACGCGCATGACCGCGAATTGGGGCTTGGGCGGAGTGAGGTACAAGACGCCCCGGAGATCCTCACCGCCGAGGGAAGACTGGGCCATCATAACAACTGTGACGGCAGCAGCAGTGAAGATAGTAATGATGGCAGCAGAGGTCGCAGTCAGGAGAACGGCGGACGAGTTGCTGTGGCGTGGCACTATATTCCTGAGAAGGGGCACCTGCGGGCGTCAGAGATGTGTATGATAAGAAGACCTGCAGCTGTTCGCCAGCCGACGGAGTCGATAGTGGCGACATGAGGCGCCGCAACAGAACCGGGGATTGGAATTTGTGCGGATTACGGCCGGGATTGGCCAGCACGGCGAAAACCAATGCGGTTCGTCTGCTTTGTGGCACTTACGTTGCTTAAAACCGCCGTGACGGTTGTGCTGGTACATCGGAGAGATTTCTGAAAGGGGGCTGGAGCTGGCGGTTCATGTTATTTGGTCAGTAAACCGTTCATGAGAGGGTCGCCACAAGCCACCCGTGCTTGAGTTGGAGGTGCCCGAGTGCAGGAGAACCGTAACTGGCGCAGCCGCCGAGCGAAGCCGTCCACGTGTAGTTCAAATGAGTGTTCGAGAACCATCGCGCCCCAACGTGTTGCATCCTCATCGGATGTCCGACAACATCTCGGGAGGGGGGGGGGGTTCTAGTACTACCCAAGGACCCTAGAATACATGACAATCAGGGGCTGGAGGTGTTTCCACGGCCGTGTAGTAATCAGGGTACTCACAGGTAGTGCTGCTTGTCATCGATGATCCCACATGACACACATGGGTGACGGCCGCCTGACCAGTTTCGCCACTACAATCCAGACTGCGAACCCAGATTGTTATTATGCGCATACAATAATGCCGAGGTACGACGCATCATGCCCGCCTAAGCCTGCCTCCGCAATTTTGGCACTCGGTCCGACCGGCTGGACGAAGGGCGTGGGGTTGAATCGTCCTCCACGCGGATCTGGTGTGATTCCAGTACCGTCTACGAGGATCTCCGGCCTGCACCTGTTATCGTCAGCTGAGTTGGCCTTCCATCTCTGACTGGGACTTACGGTGTGACCGGGAGGTTCTCAACTCTTCCAGAATTCTCGGGGATGACTCGAAGCGGGTGAAGCGAGTGACGGAGAGCCGAGATGACTCGGAGCAGAAAGGCAACCCAATCCCTCACAAACGGTGTCCAAAATGACTCTTGACACCATAGATAATATAGCGCTGACTCGTGCTGAAGGGTGGCTTGAGGTTTAGGGCACACCATTCTCAGTTCACCATTTATGATGTTGAGCTCGGCGATGAAAATGTTAGGTACCAAAGTTGGAGTCCTAAAAGTAGTGATATTATTGTTCACTATGCACACAATTAGACGATTATCCTTGTACCAGAATAGGTGCAAATACCAGTAACCCCCCACCTTCTGCCCACGCTCGTCTCGGCACCCAACGCTGGGTATGATCGCGCAGCGAGTGCGCCGACCTTGCGCCGCACGACATGCGCCTTCTCCACCCCGTACCCGCTCGTCTTCCCAATCTTGTCCGCCGCGCCCACTCACGCGAATGGCCCGCGCGGTGCAGGGAGTCGACCATGTTGTGCGGCCCGTCGACAATGAGCACGTATTGCACACTTTGGGCGAAGTCGAGTCCGCGAGAGAGCAGCGAAATCGCAATCGGCACGTACGACGTCGCCACCACGTCCTGCAGCAGCGTCGCAGCCGGGGTAGGGTAAGGGGTAGGGGCAGGGGCAGGGGCCACGTCGCGCGGGCGGAGGGACCCTCGCACGACGCCTTTCTCCGTCACGTGCACCTCCAGGGCATCGGCGCGTGCGGTCCTCGTCGCTGAACACGAAGACTTTGGAGAGGCTCATGCCGCGTGGCGCGTCGTCGGTCTACACCTAGCGTGCGATACCCGTAACTCGGTTCCCGCCCGTGCATCTCACGTTCTCAGTCGCAAGGAACGCCGGGGAAGGGGCGAGGCGCGTAAGCACGGGGTGGTGCGCGTCGAGGTCGGCCGCTAGCGCGGAGGGGATCGTGGCGGAGGTGAAAACTAGGTGGAACGGGTATTGCCGGAGAGGGAGAGGCTGGTGGGAAGGGGTGGCCGTGCGTGACGGAAATCTCGTCGAGGATGCTGCGAGTAGATTCATGGAAGTCCGGATCTAGAGAGAGAGGTTAGACCAGGGGGGGGGTGAACGACGGGTGAGACGCACCGAAGAGAACGCCTGCCTCGTCCACCACAACCCACTCAATGTTCGCCAGACCCATCGACGCCTCGCCTACTACACCATCCTGTGCCTATGCCTCTCCTTCTCTCCTCTTTCCTCCCACTCTTGCGTCGGCGTCTCAGTCCTACCCGCGACCACGCATGAGCTCGAGCAGCTTTGGCGGCGTGCCCACGACCACATCGATGGAGAGGGCCTGCTGGGAGCACCCCGAACTTGAACACCTCCGACGGCTTGAAGCGCCGTGTTCGGCGAGCGCGTCCGCCATCTTGGCCGCAGATACGTTCCTGCGTGACACCACGTTCGTGCAGAGCACGCACAGCTTCGTGGGGTGCAGTAGCTCCTTTGCGAGCCCTGAGAGCTGACAAGAGAGCTCGTGCGTCGGCGTGAGGGCTAGCGCACAGGGGTTCATCGCGCGGTGAGTGTCGACGCCGGGCCTGGGCGCTGCCTGCCGCAGAGCTCGAGCTGCTAGAGGTCCTGGAGGAGATGGAGGAGGTACGCAATGGACTTGCCGAAGCCGGTCTCGGACGCAAGGAGGGCCTGGCGGTACGGTGTGGCGGGCCGACGACTTGAGGCTTGCGGGGAGGCCCTTCTAGCCAACACTCGTCTCTTTTGACGCGACATCGTACTTTGCGGACTTGTGCGGTAATGTCGGTCAGAGGTCCTTGACGAGGCGCGTGCGAGAGGGCGCCGTTTTTGTGGTGTCGCAGTGGAAGCAGGGCGCGATTGTGTGGAAGCACGCTACGACTGAGTCCGGTCGGGGGAGTGCGGAGCGGGAAAGAACCCAAAAGCTTGACAGTATTTATGATACACCGTCGGGCGTACGGCCCCAGCCGTCACAATATCTTGGTGAAGGTGGGAGCCTGAGATCTTGTTGTCGATGCAAGACCTGCTGAATGGGCGCACGGTCTTCTGGCTGTGCTCAGCCAATATGATGGTGGCCTTCATGCTTTGTTGCGGGAGGAGATGCGCTCTTTTCAAGCTTCATTCCAGGGTCCCTTCCTGCCTTGTTATCGAGCAGTCCTTGGGGCAGCGGTGTGGAAGTAGGCGGCAAGAAGCTTGGATTGTAGAAGGGCAGCCCGCGACTCGGTGGATGATGTCGCCATGAGGGTGAATCAAGGGTCTTAGAACAGAGCAGCTCTGGTGAGGCAGGGCAAAGGACTGCGATGAGGGTGTGACGGCGATGGCGTCGAGGACGAAGACGAGGACGGTCTAACATAAGGCGCCCAAATACAAAGGAAGACCCCGAAGACTGCTGCGTCATCGACTGACGAACATCGGGAGTGCCCTGCAAGCCTCTCAAGTTTCAACGTTTTCAACCCACGGCAAGCTGAGACTCTTGGACTCTAGCACTTCCACTAGCATTATTTGTAAGCTGACCAATATACCTTCCCGTATTGAGCGAATGGGCGCGAACAAACGATGACCTACGTATTCTTGTAGAGTATTAGTTCAAATGCACCCAATCGACGAGACTCGCGTTGGCCTTCGAAGAAGCATCCTTGAACTCGACGAAGACGTTCTGCTCCAAATTTTTGAGGAGCTCAGGCCGCGTAAAGGCTTACGCCCCTTATCATTGACATGCAAAAGGATTAGACGGATCTGTATGGGTACGCTTTTCCGAAGGAGTTGGATCAAGGCCCAAATATTGTCGTCGGATCTAGCGGACTACGTCCTGGAATATTCTCTCTGGAAATTTGTGCGGTATGTGCTCGCTGTTGCCTTCAGTTGGAACACATGAAGTAACTCTCAGAAGGGTCTTGCAACTTCACGCGCCGTTTGACTACATGTGGTCTGTATCAAGAGAATGGCCGAGCTCCCCTCGGGGAGGCACGTACCACAAGCCCGAAGACAGCGCCAGCATCACTCTCAAGGAACTTCTGTCAAGTATGCCTTTATTGGAAAGGGTCGTAGTCGAACATGACAAGTACTTCATATCGAACGTCGAAAGAGGAACGGTCGTTCCACTCCCTATTCTTCTCGCCATCCTATCAGACCGTCACGTCCGGCATTTCACCAGCTACGTTTATTTGTACCAGCCGGAAGATCTGGTCGTGGAGCGCATTCGCATGAACCTCTCCCACATCCTCTCTTTCAAGTACTATCTCTACCAACTTCGTCCGCCGCCGCGGAAATATCCTTCTGAGGCTGCCTTCCTCAAAATCCTCGTTCCCAAGTTCCACCGCTTCGTGGAGGAGCTTGAACTCCCCATTGAATACACGCCTCTTCAAAAGCTCTCCAGGAAGGATTGGCCATGTCTCCGTGAATTGACGCTGTATGGGGAACCAGAGGCTCCCGTCAACACCCCCTATGTATCCATATTCGGCCGCATGCCCAGGCTCCGCGTCCTCAATCTTCACCTTGCTTGCCCTCTCGGCTATGACTCTCAGCCAGTGTGGCCCAGATGCCTTTCTATGGAGTTCCCTTGGCCAGAGCTGGAAAAGCTCACCGTCACGAATCCCCACGTTGGCGACGACGATCAACTCTGGGAACACCTCCCGCAGAATAGTATGCGATTCCTCGGTATCCAGTGCTACCCACGGTTCTGGAATGTAGAACGAGGAGCGTTATTTTCCGACGAAGAAGAGGAGCCACTGAAATGGCACTGCCCGCTTCCATCGGCCTCTGAAGTCCTCAAGTTATTGCACTCTTGCCGAACTCCATATCTACGTCATCTCGAGGTCGAATACCGCGCGGATAGCTCGGAAGAAGTCCTCCTCCTTCATCTCGTATCCGCGTTTCCATTTCTCGAGGTATTGGAGCTCTGCAGATACCGCCCCACGAACGCCGCGGAACTTCCACTGGTGGGTAATCCTTAACTGTTCGCGACCACCCCAGCACTGAAGCTTCGAGCCTGCTGTCTATATAGGGAGTTCTTTGCCGTCTTTTATCGCCTCTCGCAGCTTTACGCATATTCCGTATACACCTTGACTGGCCTGGCGGACACCCACACAACGCTGTGATGGCGGATTTGGTTACGAATACCGATGCGGAGGACAATCTCGCGTCCTTTCGAATAGGATGGGTGACAGGAAGTCATGACGATGCTGCGCGACTCGTTGCTCTTACGTTGGGCCCAACACTTGAGTACGTAGACCTATTACCATTCACAACTGACACGTATTGGCAACGCTACGAGGTGATTCGAGATAGCCATGGCCACTGTATAGATGCTATATTGTATTCACGCTTTCCACCGCACTGAATTTTGGCGTCGACGTTTCGAGCTCTCCTCGTTTCTTCATTGTGTTTCGAAGTTAACAGACTTGTGTTACCAAGTAGTCCGCTCTAACTCCGGCATTATCAACGTATTCTCCAACCATATCGCTTCCCATCTATTAATTCCTCGCCTTTTACTACACCTGCACACAACCGTCATATGACAAGGAGCTTAACGAGGATAGTTTTGTGCCTGCCGGTCAAATACAAACTGAGGGAGTGTATGGTTGTCCTTCGACTGTCGGTCGAGCCTAACATAGGGGTCCTCCAGACGGTCGAACATCGCGACAATCAGAGAATTAAACCAGTTCTAAGGTCGACCATATCAGCGTCGGAGATCAGGTAGAGTACACAGCACGTACGATGCCAAAGCTCGCGACACCTGCCTGTGGCGGTAATGGCATTCCGTTTTCATTGACAAGTGGCTGTGCTTCTCTAGCTCCGATTAAACCGTTGCCTTCCTCATCCGATATGAACCAGGTTGCTTGTGTCTGAACCACAACATCCTCCGTTGTAAAACCCTGGAAGTGGTAGGTGATACCTAAGTTATGCTTGTTGCCATTGATTCGCCGTGGAACCGTAAAGATGGGTTTCGTGGACTTGTAGAGTCGTCGATCACGTGCAGTAGCAACCTTCCCACCGATAAGCTCGACCAGTCTCTTGACCATGTCCAGGGGAAGTTCAGAAACACTCGACCCTGGAGTACCTCGTAAGTTGTTGTAGGCCCCAGTAGACTGAGAAGATGCCGCACCGCAATCAAGTAGAGCGTGGACTGGGGTCGGAATACCGTTTCCCGCTGTATGAACGACGTCACCTCGTATTGTCCATTCCTTCGTTTCTTGATCATACTCGGATACAACGATCTTCTTTAGCACAACCACCCACTGGAACGGCTCCCAGTAGGCACTCTTGATCACTGGTATCTTCTCGGAGAGGTTGAGGTTCTCTGAGCACGGCCAAGAGTTGAATGCGATAAATCTACGATTTCAATACGACACGGTTGTGAGCAGAGTCGTTGGAGTTAAAACGAGACAATGACTCACGATCTCTTCTCTGTTTTTGATGGACGCCCGACGAGATCTTTCGGGTCATGGGCGGGCGTGCATACATAGTAAGCAACGAAGTCCGCCGCGTTCTGAGATCCACCACATCAGGGTACGGTCAATCTTCAAATGTTTAAAGGCCTCCTACTGGTCGTATGTTCTTTCTTATCAATCTTTGCAAGCAGTAGGAGAAACTTTTAGGGGCATCCTCTTCCTACGCAACGTATGGTAAACTCGTCGTTATCGTGCGTTCGGAAGTCACGTTAACTTACCGTTAGAACGGTGTCATCGACTTTGAATCGTGGTTGCGACCTGCATGAACATATAACGTTACATTTATACGCTCATGTTGGTAAACATGCACCCACATTCCCAATGACAACGCCAGAGTGCCGAGCACGGTATCGTCTTTCATGGTGTCGCTCATCGCGTATGCGATGGCAAAGAATCCATCCATCCATCCATTCTCCCACTGACGAGAGCTTGACTTCATATCGTAACACCCCACGTTGGCCATGAACTTGGTGGTAGAAATCCCGACATCTATGATATTACGCGATTGGTCAGATTCGACAACGAAACCGCGAAGGCATCAACGAACGTACAGACGGCGGTTCCATCCCCGTGCTCAATGCGTTGTATCGGTCGTCCGGAAGTTGTAGGAAGCGAATCCTTTCCTATGAGCCCATGCCGAGGAAGGGCGTCTGCGACGCACAACGCCGTGCCGGATCTCCATTTTTGGAAAGTAGCGTGTTCAAGTAGGCGGCAGTATCTCTCGCCCGACAGCCAACTAGAAGATGTCAAGCCGTCAGGCACCACACTGCATAAAGATTGCTCACTCTCTCACCTCACATGGGAGGCTAAAATGGAGGCAATCAGATGGGAAAACACTGTCCATCAATGCAAAATCGCTGACAAGACACGCACCAGAGTCCAAGTCTAGTTCGGCTACCGTTAGCTCCGGACAATCAGGATTCTGTGGATCTTCCTGTGAGACGATCTGGCAGACGATTGTACAGCCCACGCATGTTAGGTTGACGGATAGGACGTCGTTGGCGGCAAACTTACAATCATAGCGGTATAGCAAAGCCCTACGATGCGTCAGTACATGCAATACAACCCCAGCCGTGGGGTACGTACGTCGTCTGGAGAGCGTGTGGGGGTCCCACGTAGGGCGTGTAACCTCCGCTGGGAGGAATGTGACCTTGGAGCGGCCTCCCGGTACGCGGGCGCGTAATGTATGCGTTCCTTCATCGCCGTCAAAGTCGGCGTCGGCGGGCTGAGCTCCCTCTGATTCATCGCCGCTGGACACCTGGTATATTGGTATATCGATGATTGAAGGGCGAGAAACCTCAATATCGGTCGACGTACATCACTATGTCCAGTGACACCCGCCGATGTTGACGAAGATGAGGGTGTGTTTACGCTGTGAGCATCTGTCTCCGGATCCGGAGCACCCTGAAGATACCCTTTGTATTTAGCGTCAGAGAAAAACTAGACATTGGCGTTAGAACTGGTGTGCAGTGGCAGGATGTGGGCACTGACCCGTTCGTGGGCGGAGTGATAGCCAGGCGACGTGAGGTCCAAGAGGAAGAAGATGCCGTCGGCGTCCAGCATAGATGTGGCGGCTGTGGGAGTAGACATGGTTGAGTACCCGGACTGAGCCTCTTCTCGATTTACATAGACGGGTTGTGGAGAGTGACGCGTAGGACCACGATCGATGGTCGTGAGAGCGCCACAAAAGAAAGGAGAAACCGTGTGAAAGCGGCTGAGACGCGGCGTAGACACTCGTCACATGTACTCAGGGGTTTGTCGTGGCTGTTGTAAGAGTCGATGGGGAGTACCAGTACTAAATGGCTGTACACATAGGGCGTATTTGTTTCTGTGGTGAAAGTAGATCATTCTGAGTTCGGCGAACGTTTACTCGGGTCGGTCCCACATACCGTCAGTCGACCAATTGACTGCTCATATATATAGTGATCACCGGTTCACCACGCACCACCCATGTCCTTCGGCTACCGCTGGAGGTGGTAATCCTTGGGACTGGATTCCGGTCATGAGTAGGTTGCAGCTATCGTGATGCTCCAACGTGTCGCATACCCGTGGCACAATATGGTGAGCTCCGGCCACCTTGAGGTACAACGCCTCATGAATTGGTGTTTGCTCGCCGGAAGTGAGCGTGTGCTGAACTCGAATGAGGGGATCGTAGGTGACATCCTCCCTCATGTCGGCTGCATTGTTGTCACTACAAGAATTGTTGTTAGCCGAAGTGACACTTCGGCTCGAATAGAGCCTACATTACTGCAACGCCCGACCTTTGCGACTCATCTGAAACTCCAATGCTGTTGTAAAGGACGGGATGCGAGGGTTGGGCTGTGCGTCATGGGCTCCTGATCGTTTCCGAAGTTGGGTGGCGGACTATAAGTCCGTGTTCGCTGTAATTTTAGAGTCAAGACTTCAAATGACATCGTGACATGTCCATCGAGAGGCCACACCAGGTGGCACGAAGGAAGGGGGCTATAAGTGGAGCTGGGATGGGTGACGGGAAGGGGATCCTGGGATTACTCTGCGTGGTCGAGGAACACCATTGTCGACAGCTTGACTTTGCTTGGACGTCGCGGGCATGTTACCATCCTTGTGACAACGAGCGTCGTGAGGTGGAGCTGCATATCGAATCGGTAGTGTCCCTGCTTGTAAGGGGCGCGGTCAGCAGTTCCGCCGAGCGGAAGTGGGTGCAGCACCGTGATGCTGTGGCACTCGCAGTTCAGACATGCAGACTATTCGACAGTTCGCAGTTTTGGCAATAAAAGAGATCATGAGAGGTGCGATTACTAAGGCATGGTACAGTACAGGAGTGTATGTAAATCGTGTGGTGCAGCAGTGGTGAACGGAGTGACGCGACGTCCGTGAGATGTTCTGTGAGCGACAAAGCCGCAGGTCAGTCAACAGCAGCAGCGAATCGAACAAGGACGCACTTGAGTAGCTTCAAAAGGGCATCCGTAGCCCATACTCCCTCCTAGCTGCATCTCCTCTCTCCACTCCCTGCCCCCGCGACCATGGTGAGCCAGGTCATGCTGGGATCATGAGCTCTCCCCACGTCCTCATCGCGGCAATTCCACCAAAGAATACGGCGACGGAGGTGAGGATGCTGAGGTTGCCGGGGATGTTTTCGGCCGACATGATCTCCTCGCGGATGAAGCGCGAAAACGCGGATTCGTTCGGGTCGTGGGCGACGCGGCGCGGGGGCGCGGCAAAGAGGGGGCCACCGGGAGCTGCACGACGAGACATGGCGTTTTTTGAGGGGTTGGGAGAGAAGAGAGGAGGGGCGGTGGTGACCTGGGTGTGTGGTGGAGAACAAGCGTTGGCGGGTCTGGCGCACTGCTGGCGCCGCGGTCTTCGGGGTCCTCTTTTGCATTTTGAGCGCTCTATACTGGAGCGACCTCATCCGACGTCCTCGTCCTCATCCTCGCGCTCACTGCTGTTGCAGTCGCCATCCTCATCACTGCCCCTCTCCGCCCCACTTGAGCTGGTCTGCTCTCAGTCCCTTGCATGTCTCTCATAGCGACTGCTTTCACCGCGTCGCGGGCCGCCCTCCTGCCACCCGAGCTTGTTGCCGCCTGCTTGCACACCGCTGCCCCAGGACTTTTCGACAGCAAGGCCGGAACAACCAAAGTTGGGTCCAAGGCTGGAACGAAGCCCGAAGAGAGCGCACCTTCTCCCACGACAGAGCGTGAAGAGCCCCCTCATCTTGGCCGAGCCTCGCTAGGGCACAACGCGCCAGTTCGGCGGCCCTCCCACCGAGAAGAAGACCTTAGGCGACATGGCCTTTCGTCTTCGCAGAGGCGTCGCGATGACCGTGTTCGTATGTCCTACGGCGTATCGTCAATACTGTCGAGCGTTTGGGCTTCCTCGCGAGCCGCGCTCCTCCGACCAGACCCAGTCGTAGCGTGCCTACACACAACCGTGCCCTGCTTCCACTACAACGCCACAAAAACGACGCCCTCTCGCACGCGCCTCGTCAAGGACCTCCGGCCGTCATCACAGCACAAGTCCGCGAAGTACGAGGTTGCGCCAAAACGAGACGACCGTCGGCCAGAAAGGCCGGAAACGCCTCCCCGCAAGCCCAAGGTCGTCAATCCGCTGAGCGACGAACTCGACCTCTCCGCGCGGACAGTGTCGACGAAGGAACTTCCAAGCGACTTCCGCTCTGCACCGCTCATCGACGGCCTCCTTTCCTCGGTCCACGACGTTCTCGGCCCCAGCGCGCGGCCCACACCCATCCAAGCGCTCGCACTCAAGCACCTCGTCAGTGCGGAACCGCCTACGCAGGATTCGCCGTACCGTCAGGCCCTCCTCGCTTCGGAGACAGGCTCCGGAAAGTCCATCGCGTATCTCCTGCCGCTCCTCCAGGACCTCAAGCAGTCCGAGATCCACGGCACGCAGCGCCCGGGCCCGGAATCAACGCCACGCCGTGCGATGAATCCCCGCGCTCTAGTCCTGGCACCGACGCACGAGCTCTCCCGCCAGCTTTCCGGGTTCGCGAAGGAGCTTCTGCACCACACGAAGCTGCGGGTGCTGTGCGCGTCGCGCGCGAACGTGACGTCACGCAGGAACGTGTCCGCGGCCAAGATGGCGGACGCGTTGGTGGAGGACGAGGGCGGCTCCCTCGAGCCCTCGGCGGAGTTTGCTGTGCGTCCGGAGGGGCAGGGCCACCCTGTCGATGTCGTTGTAGGCACGCCGTCGAAGGTGCTGGAGTTGATGCGCGGACGTGGGTGGGACTATGAGACGCGGGCGCAGGAGCGGGAGGAACGGGGAGAGAAGGAGAGGCATGGGCATAGGAAGGTCGTAGTGGGGGAGCCGCAAATGAGTCTAGCGAATATCGAGTGGGTTGTGGTGGATGAAGCAGACGTCCTCTTCGGTGCGTCCCGTCCGTCGTTTGCTTCTTCTCCACCCCTGACTTTTTCTCCTCTACAGACCCCGATTTCCAAGAATCCACTCGTAGCATCCTCGACGAGATCTCCGCTGCCCGCGGACACCCTCTCCCACCGGCCTCTCTTTCCCTATCCGGGAAACCGACGCCCGTCGACTACCCGTTCAACCTCGTCCTCACCTCTGCCACCATCCCGTCCGCGCTCGCCGCCTACCTCGACGCACACCACCCCGCGCTGACGCGTCTCGCCTCCCCACGATTGCACCGACTCCCCGCATCTCTCGCAACTGAGCACGTGGGGTGGACAGGCGGGAACCGGGACGCGGACATCGAGCGGCGCCTGCGTCGGGTATGGGCCGATGACGCACAGCGCGGTGCAGGCCTCTCCAAAATCCTCGTGTTCTGCAACAAGGGCGCGCGGGTGGAGGCCCTCGGAGCGTACCTCACTGAGAAGGGCGTCGCCAACGTCGCGCTGACGCGGGCAGGCGACGCACGGCAGCGCGGCTCGAACCGCCACCTCGAAGGCTTCCTCCGCGCACGCGATGCCGCCCCTGCCCCGTCTGCGCCTGGCGCCACTTCCCTTGCCACCTCTCCCTCTCCGGCAGCGGCAGCGGGGCCAGGGCCGCTTCCGGACGTTGCGGCGACGCCGCACGTGCTGATCACAACGTCGCTGCTCTCGCGCGGGCTCGACTTCGCCCCAAGTGTGCGGCACGTGTTCATCGTCGACGCCCCGCGCAATATGGTCGACTTCCTACACCGCGCGGGCCGCGCCGGGCGGGCGGGGGCGGCGGGCAAGGTCGTCGTGTTCGGGAAGACGAGCGGGCGCGGGGTGGAGAAGGCGCGCGTCGTCAGGCGCAAGGTCGGCGCGCTCGCTGCTTGATCATACCGGGCGTTGGGTGCAGAGAGGGGCGCGAGGTAGGATGTCGGGGGTCGGGCTACCGGTATTTGCGTATATTCTGGTATATGTATGGTCATCTAATTGTTCACATAATCAACGATGATATCACTACTCTTATTAGGACTCTAACTTGGGTGCCCAATATTTCAATTTCAATCCCTGCACTCGACATAGTAGACGGTGACTACGACCGCACCAGAGAATGGTATGCCCGTGGCCTCACAAGCCAGCGTCTAGCACGAATCGGCGCCAAAGGATTTGAAGGTATGGCCCTCAACGGAGTTCGAATTCCAACCTCTAACTTGCATCGCCATCCAAATTTGTAGCTCCCAGTTACAACTCCGCCCGAACCACAGCCTTGTTACACCGCTCTTTACCCCGTTCATCTCCATCGAGCTTATCAAGGGTCAACTTTGGGCACCGCTTGTGCCTGGTAGGAGATCGAGCTGCCTTGCCGCTCATCTTGACTTTCCGCACCTCCCGCCTCCCCTCGATTTGCCTCTCACTTCATTTCTCTTCCAACGATCGACATGCCGGCTACTCAGGGCGGTGGCGACGAATGTTTCGTTCTATCCCTCCACCCTCTGGGGTCACCCACTGCACTGGATAGAGTGAGCAGCCATGATCTCAGCTTTCCAACAACGGCCGTGTTCCCTGACTCGTTATGCCAGTTACTGTCGGATTTGACGTATGGCAAGGTCCACGAGCACGACATCGTCAGCCTTGCGTATGAATCCGACTCTGATACGAACCAGCCACTCGCGGCCTCTCCGACGTCGGCCTCCGTCGAAAGCGGCGCACATACTGCTAAAGGCAAGGCGTCCGGCGCGGCGATCTTTGGTATACAGACTAATGAGGCCCGTTTGAAAATTAGATCAAAGCTGGGACCTTGACGATGCTGATGACTGCGTGTCAGACGATGATCTCGCCGCGAGACCTCCCGATGTCGGACGGCTCCATAGCAGGGCGACGTTTCTTCCAGCTCCTCCGTCAAAAATATACCTTCCAGAGTCCGCCCATTACCGAGAATACCGAAGGAGACGTGTGTAAAATTCTCTATGCGGTCAAAATTCATGCTGATTCCTTTTACTGTTATGAAGGAATCTGTTACTCTGTGATGATGGTGCCGATGTTGTCTTTGTGGTACTTAGCTTCATCCGAACTAAAAGTTCGTAACAGGATGTCCTCGGACCCGACCCCACTTCTCCACAGAAGACGACGTATAACGCAGTGCTGCTTTCCGTCGATCCTGGTCAGTGTCTTCGCCACACAGTGTTTTTAACACGGTCCCTTACCTTTCTCCCTTAGGTTCTAGAATCAGGTGAGATAAGAGCGACTAAGCGATGAACGCAAGCGCCACTTATCGTCGACCTTGTTTCAGTTGGCTCACCGGCGAGGGGTATTGCCGTCTTACTGCCAGGCAGGGTTGCGAAGAATGGCCAAGGGGTACAGTCAGGCGCACTGCAGGCTGGCTCTACTCTCATGGAATCTCGGCATTGGGCGAGGATCCAACGGCGCACCGAGGTATGAAAAAATATGTGTCGTACAGGGGCAAGGCAGCGGCATGTACGTTTACCTGCCATAGAAACATAACGATTTAGCAGGTGCTTACATCTGACACAGACGTCGGTATCTCTCCTAATACATTCAAAGTCGATTTGATGGGCTACAATGCGTCGATGAATACCACCGAAGCACCCTTGCCCTTGGGCGAAATACCCTGCTTCTTTGCCGTCGCGTTTGCACTGGACGATGTGTTGAAGGAAGACGCTGCTGATGGAATATTAGCTTTGCCTCCTGGACAGTGCGTCTCCTTGTCATTGTGGCCAACTTTACACGCATTATAAAATGACTCGCATATTCATAGGAAACAAAAGGGATTCGAGCTGAATGGTGTACGAGTTGAGGTATGGATCCTCTTGTTGTTCCTTGCAATGCCGCGTGCTTACTACTATTCACTTTCGACTGGGCAGGATAAGGACTCCCCAGATAGTTTCTTGCACTGCGTACGGGGTATCATGAGGAGAAATGCAAACGAGGTAAGAAACATAACTCATGTCCGAATATGCTAGTCGGTATGGACCTGATGTTACCGCCAGGACACTGAGGGCCTCGCAATCTACTATGCCTGTGTTCATGACGATTCACCAACAGGGAACGAACTCATTGCTGAGAAGCGATCGTGAGACGTCTTTATCGAATAGGGATGGCATAATGTTGACTTCTCGTCACGTTTACCGTCACAGGTTTATCGCGTTCAATAAATGGCCTTGCGTAGAAATCCCTGTTTCCTTCTCGCCAGACATCCCCGTCATCGAGGGCAACTTTTGGGATGTCCCCAATGCAGGGCCGCTCTGGATCGTGGCTATGAATAAGATGGTCTTGTGGGAATATAGCTCCGTGTCCTGCAAGTGGAGCGAGAAGGGTGAGATCGTGCATCTGCACAAGCATACACATAACACCCCCCAACCTGTACAGATACTTCTTGATTGTGGTAAGCGCATTTCAGTGAACTCGTTGTTATTGCCCAATGCTCAGCTCTAAGCATATCACGTTAGGAACGAGTGCTTCGTACTTGCCCGTGGACATGGCGAAGAAGCTCTGCAAGCTTGCTGGAGCCTCTGTTCTATCCCGGGCGCACAACGACGAGAGACAGGGGCTCGCATTCACTGTTCCACCTCATGTTGACACGGACCTCCTCCGCATCGCATATCATTTTAGGGGCACTGACCCCGATCGTGAGGTTGTGGTCGAAAGCAGCATACGCTGCTTTCTCTCAGACGAAGCCGGAGCCGGGTTAGTGTGGGCCAACAAGAGCGCGGACACCATCCTGCCTGGAGGGCAGTATGCGACGGAACAGCCAGGTTACGGAGTCTTCGGTATTGTACGTAATACTCTGATGATGGAACGCTTGCAACCGCTCACACCGGGACCCACAGAACTGGTTTAATACCATGCTTGTCGGGATGTTTGACAAGCCGGGAGCCCCATTTGTTCGGCTCGCCGAACAGACCGCCGAAAATCACACCCTCCCAGCCTTCGTAGTATCATAAATAGGCGAATGCATACTAGTCCATGGTTCATCTGTTGCTTCATATATCAATAACACGGTTGCGTCTTATGTGAAGTAGAAATAGCTATCACGAATTCAACAAATAATGGGTGACATATTGATCAAAGACCACATCAATCTGACCCTCAGAACGAACAACTCGGTAGCATTCCCATTCCGCTTCCACACACGGCGACAATTCTACCCGCTCGATTCTCGAGCCCAGCCGCTGCACAATATGTCGCACAGTACCCGGGTCCACGCTCTACTCGATTGTGGTATGTCATTTATCTTAGCCCGGAGCCGACAGCACCTCACGACGAACTTCAGGGGCAAGCACTTCCCGACTTCCTCTAGATATGGTGAAGAAGATTGTCGAGCTTATCGGTGGTACAGCTGTTGTCCAACCTGACCATCTTCTCTACAATTCTACGAAGCCCATCTTTATGGTCCCGAAGCAAGTCAACGACAACAAGCGCTATTTAGGCATCACATACCACTTCCAGGGTTCTACCACGGAGGATATTGTTGTTGGGTCGCGGCCAACCTGGTTCATATCGGACGAGAATAGCAATGGCTTGATCTGGGCTAGAAAAGCAGCTCCACTCGTCGCTGCAATCACGCGTACTCCGCTACCGCCACAGGGAGGTGCAGTGACTTTTGGGATTGTGCGTGCTGTTTGTTGTGCCAGGTTTACAATGCTAATATGTTTGCCGTTAGAACTGGTTCAACTCCCTGATTGTTGCGATGTTCGACCATCTGAGAAGCCCCTTTCTCCGACTCAGCCAGCAGAATGCGGATAATCACACACTCCCTCCGTTCGTATTCGAGGACGAGGACGAGTAGGCACAGCTGTATCATAAGGCCCCATATTGTACAGCGGAGATGTGTAGATCTACTAAGATTCAAGGAGGCAATGAATCGAGAGCAAGACCGTCGGAGAATACGTTGATAGCACCGATTTCAGAACGCACTACTCGATAACATTGCCACTGCAGCTGTACGAAGTCATCCAGCAGCATAAGATGTACTTCACCGAGCCTTATTCCAAGTTCACTGGCAATGATTCGCGCTGCTGCAAGGTAGTACTCAGCCTCAGATAGTTGCGACTGAGCGAGACCACGTTCTCCAACATCGTCCATTTCTGAGCCTGCAAATACCGCCTCGTGCGGTTCTATCTCTGGCCAGTCGAGATGAACGCGGAAAATCCGTAATGCATTGAGTGGGGACAAGAGGCTGGAGATTGCGCCCTGTAAAGAAGAGGACCGGTCAGCGCGTGTAGAAGACACTCATTATGAATGCAACCAACTAGGGAGAGCTCCCTGCCTTCTTCTGGCCGATATCGGCGGACTTCCAGCACCTCCAGCGTAGGCCACGTCTGCGCGACGTACTCCAGGAGTGCGTCTTCGGCCATATCTGCACGATATTCGATTAGGAGATGGGTGAGAGACCGGGTCTGGCAAGAGCGCAGTAGCCGAAGCATTTCGGATGCCGATAGCAGCGGGGTATGCCAATGAACGCTAGCATTGTGGAGTGTATAATGATCCCTCTTCAATTGTTGAAATTCCCCTGCTCTAGGGTAACATTGGAGCGCAAGTGTACGCAAACTCGCCGGCAAATGGCACCAAAGCGCATCATCGGGATCCGGATGGGAGAGATATAGGTGCTCGAGGTTGGGCCAAGGGAACGCGATCGCAGCGCTACATGGCCATATGGTTTGTCGGTTGACGTTCGGAGGGTGATGAAACATGAGTTGTAGACTGCGGAGTTCTGGCATCCGAGCGAGGATGGATACCAATGGTTTGCCCAGCGATTTTCTGTCAGCTCCCCATTCTCCCGAAAGCCGCAGTTCCCGAAGGCGCGGCCAGTCCTTCTTGAGGAATCTTCTCAGTGGCGCGTTCTCAACAGGAAGAACAAGCTTCTCCAAGGTGTGGCGGAACTTGGGGAGGAGGATCTTGAGCAAAGCGGTCTCGGATGGGTAGCTGCGAGGCTGCCAGCGGAGGTCTAAGGATATGGACTCGAACGAGACGAGGGGGGCGGCAAGCATGGAGATGGTTTTCGGAACAGGGTCGCATGGATGGTAGAGATACCCAAGGACCGTGAAATGACGAATATGGGGGGAAGTGAGGATGGAGAGTATGACTGACAGCGGAACGGCAGCGTTACCTGAGCCAGAAAATGCATGTACTTGAAGGTTGTTGATTATGACGGAGTGGACAGCGGGCATGTGGTCTAAGGCGCCAGTGAGGAAATCTCCGGCTCGTTCATCAGGTTCGTAATGAATGGACTGGGCCGGGACGTGTTCCCAGGCCCACGATGAGGCGCGTATGGGCCGACGATCGAAAAGACCATTGAGCTGTAGGATGCTAGAGATGGTGCGGCCGGATTGAGGATATGGTGAGAATGGACGTGCATATGGTAGGAGAACGCACCGCACATAGCTCCGTATGCTCTCGGAGATGAAGTGCTCCGGACCGGATGACAAAGCTTGTGAGTTGATGGAGCATTTTGAGAAGAGAGTGGGCATGCATAGTTGTCTTATCCAGGTGGACGTCAACGACAGAGAGCGGAGATCGGCGCGTGGTAGATGGGCCTGAATGATTTGAAGGAGAATGTCATCGTCAAGTCGACGCAGACAGGTGGGATCATGGGGATTTTCTAGATCCATAGGCACTGAAACACGAAGGTCAGGATAAAATCCACACAGTGTGCATACTAGTAGGTAGAACTCACTAATAGACTGGCGCATACTGTGGATGCGCAGCGCGGTCTGACGTGACGGACAGATGAGTTTATTCGAATACCAGCTGTGACGACTCTGGTATGCTTTGCGCTACATAAAGTCATAAATCTCAGCGCAGAATCCGATCCGAGCCCGAACACTCCTAGCCAGGCTCGTCTTACGGTCCCCAGCCCGTTCGACGGGATTGGAAATTCAAACTCAGTTGAGGGGCACTTGCGCCAACACCGCACACTCCGATGATCCCGCTCCCGATTTGGGCTTCTCGCTTACCGACTGGTCTCGACTCTCGAATGACCACACCACGATCCTAGGCAATCCGGATTCCGTAGAGTCAAAGAGCCCCGCAGCCCATCGGCCACACTTTTACGCCTTCGTAGTGTTCATACATAAGTATTGATTGCAGACCCAACGTATCGCGGTTATGCCCTACATAGAACAACGACTGGCTACATTCGACTGAACACATAATGAGGGTCGAATCGATCAAACACCACATCTACCCGACTGTCTGAGCGAACAATTCGGTAGCATTTCCATTTTCCATCCGAGCACAGCGACACATCCACTCGTGCAACCCTTGAGCCCAGCCGTTGGGCAATCAGTCGCGCAGTACGTATGCGTGCGTCCCGACAACCCTCCAACTTCGAGATAACACCGGATTCCCCAAGCAAGACATCGAAGGGGAGATCATCCGGCTGGTCAACGTAGATCCGGAAGACACGCAGGGATGAGAGGCCTGACAGGTGGCGGGCGACCTCACACTAGGTCCGACAGTGCATAATAAGCGTTTGCGACCTTGCCGGAGAGACAAAAGCACATACCAGGGAGAGTTCCGACGTGTCCGCAGAGCGGTGCCGGTGAGCTTCAAGGGTCTCGAGGAGGGGAAAAGATTGTACAATGCGCTGGAGGAGATCCTTTTCGACGCCGTCAACTCGGTATTCAAGGTCGAGACGGATAAGATGAGGTGTCTGGCAGGCGCGCAACACCTGAAGCATCGCGAACGAAGTCAAAGGCGCGGCAATCCATCGCATGTGAGAAAACCCGTAGCGATAGGCCCGTGCGTCGTCAAGCTGTTCCCACTCGAGGACTCGGGAGCGCGGAAAACACTTGAGCGAGAGAAGGCGAACGGTCTGAGGCAAATGTTCCCATAGCTCATCTTCCGGGTCTGGGTTTCCGATACAAAGCCGTTCCAGGTGAGGCCAAGGAAAGCTCGAGGAGAATCCCCGGGGCCAAATTGCCCTACGCGGAAGGGTTGTTCGGATAGCGAACTGCAGTTGGAGGGAGCGAAGCTGCGGTAGCCTGGCGAGAACGGAGACGAACGGGACTGGGGTGATCTCGCATTCTCCATAGAGTGTGAGTTCACGGAGGGACGGCCAATCCCTCTTGTAAAACTCCTTCAATGGTGCGTTCTCCGCGGGGATTTCAAGCTTCTCCAAGCAGCGGCGGTACTTTGGGAGGAGAATACTGAGCAGGGCAGCTTCGGAGGGATACGCACGCGGATCCTCACGGAAGGAATGCATGGATTGCTTGAATGATGTGATCGGCGCCCCGCCGTGGAGGTTAATTGTGAGTGGTATCGGGCTACATGGGTGGTAGAGATACCCATCTACTGTGAGGTGGCGTATTTGAGGGGTGATAAGGATGGCGATGAGAACTGACAGAGGGACGGCCGCGTTGCCTCTATGGTCGTATGTAGATAGGTCATCTCCTATATTAATGTGAACTGAATGCAAGGAGGGCAGGCGGGGGAGGATTTCTTCTAGAATTGTGCCCCCCCGTTCTCTAGCTTCGTAATGCGCGAGCAATGGAGAGGCTTTAATTGAATGGTGAATCGACTCCCGCCTAGGAATCGGGTCGAAATGTCCTGTAAGTACCACACGGCTTCGACGGGGAGTCAGCACAAGCATACGGCTGTCAGGAGTTGACTAGCGCTGACGTACTAAACATATATCCACAGCGATTCTGGTATAAATTGCACCTGCTTGGACGACAATGTATTCGACTGGACGGAGCACTCGCGAAATAGAACAGGTCTACAAAGCTCTCTGATCCATTTGCACGTCAGGGATAACGGACGAAGGTGGCGGCCAGGACGGAGTTCCTCAAAAATCTGTAGAAGACTGTCGTCGTCTAGTAGACGAAAACTCGTGAGTTGAGGCTGTGGTTGGGTAGATCCCATCGATCTAAAAAAACCTTGGAGTTAACGACATAGACTTCAGAGCCTATCTATACCTATTTGCTTACGCACAATTGACTCTGGGCCTCCGAAGGATGGGGTTTTGCTGAAGAAACGGACAGCGGACGTTGGCGATGGAGTTTAAGAGCGTAGCCTCGGTGTTGCCAGTACTGATGACGAACCTCCAATAAGTACCAGAATATATGATAATCATACAAGCGAATTCCCAGGCACTCTGTCACGTGACTATTTTGAGGCTGGGCCACGGTACCAGGAGGGCCAGGCTACGTTGCACGATGAAACGAATGAGCATCCTACGCCCTGTTCAAGTTCTATGTGATTCCGTTGTACAGTGTCATAGAGTTTAAACCACATCATGCCCTATTGTGCTGCTTTGATCAGGTCTGCCGCCTTTTCCGCTATCCCATACACAGTGCTCGACAGATGTGCACTTATCTGCAGCGGTATGATCGACGCATCCACCACCCGCACGTTCGCCGTGTCATACACAATCAGTTGCGCGTCGACTACTCCTCCCAAATCGCGCCGCATCATTGCCGAAGTCCCAATGGGGTGTGAAACTGCTTCAAATGTCTGCTGGACCCACGCGGTCCAGTCTGCGTCAGAGCCCCCATCACCGTTGTCGGGCACTGTAATGTTTCCGGGCGCAGTCTCCCCTTCGGGGCCAACAAGATCACTTAAAAGAGCATGAAAGTGAGCAACATCAGCGGGGATAGTCGACGGGCATAGTTACTCACCTCAGGGGAGGACTTCCCAAGACTCGGCGCACGAGTCGCGATGTAGCTACCTGGACATCAAGGTCCCAGTCAACATCAAAGTAGTTCACATTCACCGCAGGCTGCTGGAACGAGTCGCTGGACTATCCGCGAATGGGTTCAATGAGCTCTTCGACATAAGCAGCTATACTCACTACGATAGTAACGTTCCCGCGACTGAAGGGCAACAGCTGCCACGTGACTATTCCAAGGACCCTGTAGTTTATTCATCATCAGTAACGACTGAAGTTTAGGGAAGATTCACGCACTCTGGGGAGTCGTTTGTGAGGAACAGTTCTGATATAGGGGCTACGGGTGACTAGAAGTGAGCAGTGAAACATAATTCGCGGGATTGTCCTGTACCTAGGTCATCGATGATGGTTCCCGCTTGAACTGCGAAGATGGTCTTAAGTGCGGTTGCAGATAAGGCGTTATGGGCCTGCGATGCAGCCCAAGCGTTCACCGACCCTCGAATCTTCGCAATCGATGCGTCTGCGCCGTCTCCAAACAGCTGATGGATGTTCGGAAAGGCAATAGCATCCGTTGGACCACGGCCACCACGGTTGAAGTCGCCTGCTTGGGCCATGGGAAGATTGAGTGTCTGCTCCTGGAAGTTCTTTCCAACTGTCTTGAGATCGATAAGTGGAGCGATACCGAGTGAACGAAGATGGTCTGCATCGCCAATGCCAGAGAGTTGGAGGAGTGCGGGTGTCTAAGCGGTATTCAGGTATGTTAATGCGCAGTATGACTCGGAGGAACTGTGGACTTACGCGGATTGTACCTGCAGAGATTATGACCTCCTTTCGGGCGAATGCAGTCATACGCTTCCCAGAGCCATCTGAGGCCCCGAACTCGACACCTATGGCAGCATGTGGTACGGCGGAGCTATCCTTGAAGAGCACCTTGGTGACCTAAGGCGAATGTTAGACCATGCCGTAGACTGGAAAACGTTGTGAGGTATACTTGGTGTTGAATGAGGAGTGTAAGCCCTTTCCTCCTGTCCTCTACAGGGGTATAATATGCTTCAATCGAAGACGAACGGTGGTCGTCTCGATGCCAGTCAATGCTCTACAGCCAAATCAGTCCTTCGATCCACAGCTGTCATTGTGTACCAGCCTCGAGGCATGTTCACAAACTCACAAGAGGCGTGAGGCTGACACAGTTCGGGCTTCCCCCATTCGAGTCCGGCAGGTGCCTGATCCCCGTCAGGTTCATCACCGTGTCCATGAACGCCGGCATCTGCGGCCCGCCAAACATTGCGTTCGGAAAAGTCGCCTGCACAGGTCCGTGCGACCCGTGATACGCTGCGACTGATCTTGCGCCCTTAGCGCGCTGTTGGGCGTTCGGCGGGGAGAACGTCTCGGCCTGTCGTAATCACATGATAAATACTACGGATGAGGGAGCAGGAGGTAAGGATAGACGCATGTACCTTCTTCATAAATGCGAAGAGGTTGTTCCAGTTCCACCCGACAACAGCCTCTTCCGGTTCAAGTAGAGCAGACCAAGAGTCGTATTGTGCTGCTTGACCTCGCGTCCAGGTCATACCATTGATCGACGAACTACCACCTAGTGTTCTTCCCCTACGAGAACGATGAAAATTACGAGTATCAGTTCGCGTCGTCTGTTGTTTGAGCGTAGAAATCCGTCACGCACCCATGGATAGTCCTGTTCTGATCGGTCGTCCAATCCCAGTCCAACGGCCCTCCAAGGGCGACAGTGAACTGGTAAGGATCGAATACCTCCGGATTCGTACGCGCGTCCGCGCCGACCTCGATGACGAGAACCTTGAGCGAGGGATCCTCTGCGAGGCGCGCGGCCACTGCCGTGCCTCCAGTACCCGCACCGACCACGATATAGTCGAATGTCTGGCCAGAGGCGACGATCGAGTCATTGGTGATGCCTGAAGCTCTTGCCGAGATGGCAAGGAGCACGACCTGGAGCGGGAGGAAGACTCGATGGAGAAACATCCGTATGCAGTGAAGAGTTCGAGCCACTCGCAGACACTTGCGCTCTGGAACCAGGGGAGTCCTAGGTGGGCGACAGGGGTTCGGGTAAACATGACGAGTCTTGAGAGATTAAGTAGTGGATGGGACGGTCTCGCAGCGGGTGCCTGAGATCATTGAGTACTACGTCGCCTCATTTGAGTTTGATGAGGGGTTGACCATGATTGCTTCATTTGCAAGGGGAGCGCGCACTTAGTAACATGAGCGGAGCGCGGGGAAAGAGGAGCTGTACGGCAGCATTACCTTTTATTTTGGTACCCAGGGTCCACGAGGAGCTCTTAGGGGCCTGGAGTCTCAATTCTCCGCGTCTTACCGCGATGAGTTTCTGCGCTTTTAGCGATCATATTGATGCTTGCAAGGAGCGCGTCCGGGATGTCCAGACAATACTTCCATGTCGAGTAAGCGAGGACGAGGCTTTTTGAAGGAAGCGCAATCATTTCTAGAGGTTGGAAACGCCGGAACGCTGCCAGAGTCGACTATGCCATCCACATAAGCACGGCAGGGAGCGCGCTGGGGATTGTTCTCATCCTCATACGTCTGTCGTGCAGTGATGAGTCGCATAGAAGTATGGGGCCTTACGGTAGCTCATACATACGGTATTGTCGTTCTTCTAGCTTAGCATGAGTGGGTTCAACGGGAGCCTGAACAATAAGAGTCAAGTGGAGACAGTCGAGCTCAGGCCTTACCGCTACAGTGTTCGTATGGATCACGTGTCTGGAATTATTTCAAAATCCGACAATGAACGGAGATTAGATTTATGTGTATCTCCCTACCAATGCCCGATAATGATGCCAGCTACACCCTCTGCACGGGTTCCGTTCTTGCGCTATTCATCTTGCTCTAATGGCGTAGGCCGCTTGTGCCCATTAGGCCATTCAACACCCTCGCCTCTCGAGCAGCCATCCCGATGGACTATGGTGCAGTGAGCCCCATGAGAAGACGCAGCAACCCGAGCATCGAGACGTAGTGAGGGGAGAGAGCCTCCCGTCGAGAATCAATGGTTCCTCGACGTCATCGCCGTATACAAAAAGGGCCGCCAATCCTACTGGGCCGCCTTAATTAAGTCCGCTGCCTTCTCCGCAATTCCATACACCGTGCTCGACAAGTGCGCGCTGATCTGCGTCGGCATGACAGACGCATCCACCACCCGTACGTTCGCTGTGTCATAAACGATCAAGTGCGCGTCAACGACGCCGCCCAGGTCGCGCCTCATCATCGCCGCCGAGGAGATCGGGTGCGATACTGCGAGGAATGATTCTTGGATCCACGTTGCCCATTCCGCATACGTCGCATTGTCGGGGACTGTAGCATTCCCTGGCGCAATCTCTCCTCCGGAGCCGACGAGGTCACTGAAGGAGAAGGCGTGAGTAAGGAAGAAGCGAAAGAGAGGCGTGTATACTCACCTCATTGGTGGGGTTGACAGGATCTTGCGAGCGAGCTGCGCAGTAGCCACTTCGACATCCAGGTCCCAGTCTACATCGAAATAGTTGACATTGACCGCTGGTTTCTGGAACGGATCGTTCGACTGAGAAGAGAAGTAGTCAGCTTACTGTCCACGGAAGAACCCGCTTGTGCTTACTGTAATCGTGACGTTTCCACGACTAAAGGGCAATAATGGCCATACGACGATAGCGAGGATGCTACGTGTGAACAACCGTCAGTTGGCGTTCGAGTGCGACTACGAGAGACCACGCACCCCGAAGGGTCACTGTCAAAGAACAGTTCCGTTACAGGTGCTATTGATGACCGTAAGATTCCAATCGTACACAATGGTTGATGATAAGGTTTACCACTCACCCAAATCGTTGACGATGAGGTCTGCTTGAATAGCGAAGATAGCCTCAAGTGCCTCCGCGGAGAGTGCATTGTGCGCCTGTGACGCTGCCCAAGTCTTCACCGATCCGCGAATCTTCGCAATCGACGCGTCCGCGCCCTCCCCGAACAGTTCGTGTATGTTAGGGAATGCGATTGCGTCACTCGGGCCGAGTCCGTCAAGGTCGAAGCCGTTGCCCTGTGTTGCGAGGATGTTCTGCGTCTGTTCTTGGAAGTTCTTCCCAACCGTCTTAAGGTTGATAAGCGGAGTGATACCGAGAGGGCGCAAAAGATCGGGGTCCCCAATCCCAGAGAGCTGCAAGAGTGCAGGAGTCTGGCAGGAGAGTTCAGAAAGGGGCAATGCGGAGGGGATTTCGACATACGTTAATTGAACCTGCAGCGATGATCACCTCCTTCCGCGCGAAAGCGGTCATGAGCTCGCCGGAACCATCCGCGCTGCCGAACTCCACCCCCGTGGCAACATGGAGAGTAGAAGAGTCGTTCTTGAAGAGAATCTTCGTTGCCTGGACACGCGCACATTAGTGGTTGTCAGAGAGAAAAACTAGGACAGAATGCACCTGATGTTGGATGAGGAACGTGAGCCCCTCGTGCTGGTCCTCAACGGGCGTGTAATACGCCTCGATCGAGGAAGAACGGTGGTCATCCCTATGCCAATCAATGCTCTACAGTGTCATGTGAGCAGAGGTGGCGCGTCCTCGCCCAGGCACAAGAACTCACAAGCGGCGTCAGGGAGACGCAGTTCGGCATTCCACCGTTAACGTCTTCAAGGTGTTTAATCCCGGTAAGATTCATCACCGTGTCCATGAACGCCGGCATCTGCGGCCCGCCAAACATAGCGTCCGGGAACGTCGCTTGCACAGGCCCATGCGTCCCGTGGTATGCTGCGATCGAGCCTGCCCCCTTTGCGCGCTGCTGCGCGTTCGGCGGGGAAAACGTCTCGGCCTGTCGTGGTCACATGATGAGCGCGCGAGCGGCGGGCGCGAACAACGAACTGTAAACGGACCTTCTTCATGTACCCGAAGAGACTGTCCCAGTTCCACCCGACGACGGCCTCCTCAGGCTCGAGCAGCGTGGACCACGCGTCGTACTGCGCCGCTAGCCCACGCGTCCATGTTGCGCCATTGATTGATGAACTACCTCCGAGTGTCTTGCCCCTGTTCGATCAAGTAGACTAGCGTCAGCTGCCGCTCGCAAGGACGCTGGCGCGGAGCAAGCTCACGTACCCATGGATGGTCTTATTCTGGTCGGTCGGCCAAGCCCAGTCGAGCGGGCCCCCATACGCGTCCGTGAACCTGTAGATGTCGAACACGTCCGGGTCCGTACGAGCATCCGCGCCGACTTCGATGACAAGGATCTTGAGAGCGGGGTCTTCGGCAAGGCGGACCGCGACTGCAGTGCCTGCAGTGCCACCGCCCACGACGATATAGTCGAAGGTTTGGCCTACGGCGACGCTGGAGTCATTCGTGATGCCGGTGGCGCTTGCAGAAGCAACGAGGAGCGCAGCTTGAGCGGACAGGAAGGGTCTGCGGGGCCACATCTGGTGGAGGAAGAGGACTGAGTTCGCTTCGCTTTGCTGGGGAAGTTGACTAGGAGGTTGGGCCGGTAGAGATCGGAGGTTGGACAGGACCCGACGAGGGGGCCACTGGTCTCGGCTTGCCCTGTTAAGTACTGTGGGGGACGGTTTGAAGGGTGCCTGAGACCGTTGGACGCTCCTTTGACATCTCATTTGAGTTTGATGGATATCGGAGCCGGGGACATGTTGCCGTTCATACTGTAAATACGACGTGTTGCGTAGGCCGGGTGGGCGCGGCCATAACGTCACTCTAGTTCCCCACGACCGGAGGCGGAGTGGAATGACGCGTTTCGGTGGGTCTCCTTCTCGGAACCACGGGTCGGGAAGAGCCAGCTCGTAGATCCATGACAAACTAACGCAACCGTAGATTGTGCAGGAATGTATCAGATGATTGCTCAATGTACAAGTGAAGCGCGGTACTCACGTTGGGCCCTACGATCACATTGCCCAATTCTCCTGGGTCCAAATCCACTCGACTCCCGCGCCAAGGTGCCTAACGTCCTCCGAGCAGACACCAGAGTCTGTATGGTGTGCGGCCGCGGAGGGTGATGATGATGACATCTTGTGAGCTCCTGGGTGTGTTGTACCGTCGGATGGGCTGTAGTTGTAGAAGTGCCAGGGGGGGTAGAGTATATGCGAGTGTACGAAGCAATGCGAGCAATACAGAACAGCAAGTGTGTGGCCGGCTGAGGGCGCTTTGAAAGTTTGAATGCCAATAGCATTACATAATACACTCTTCCAACAACTCACTAGGCAACACTTATTCATGCCTCTACGCCCTTCCCGACGACGAACACCGCTCTTAAGCTAGGAACTATGGCGGAGGTTGTTCTGGATTGACTGGGATATTCGATAGTCTCGTTGAACAAGGCAACCACGGAGCACCGTCGACACTCGTTCGATGAACGCGCGGAACCCCTTCGCGTGCGCACTCTTCCGGAATCCGGGCACTTGCACACGAAGCGGAAACGGAGATGGAATGCAGAGAAGATAAGAGAGGCTACAACATACAGAGCGGCGGAAGTAGAGAAGGAGACGTGCGCAAGCACGGCAAAAGGCTTGTCGAGACTTAGAACCTAGAACCTGGAGCCTATCACGTGGGCCTAATAGTGAGTAGTAACAAGGGGGGACGGGGGCGAAGACGAATGGGATGGTCACAGACGTCTACGCAGCAGGGTGACGGATGGGAGATTGGAAAGACGAAGGATATAGACGCTAAACATGATATGCGTTGTCGGCGATACGCCCATATACAAGGGGATAGGGTGGTTGTGTGATTCAGAATATGGGTGGGTGGGGTGAGGGAAGCTGCGTAGACATGTACACAATAAGCACCAAGATAGAGTAGAGGGGACGTAGAGGACGGAAAAAAACAAGAAGCTACGTACATCATAGGGTCAAGGCTCAGGCTCACAGGCTCACGCACGTCAAAATGGCTTGGTGGCGGCTGGGGCAAGTCCGTCAGAAATCGTCCGCATCGTCCATAAGCACGCCCCGAATCCCCCCGCTCTGCGTCCGCCCCCCGTCGCGCGCCTTCGCGGTCCGCATCTGCGGCACGCGCTTCCCCTGCGGCTGCTTGGGCGGCCCAACCGGCTCCTCGTCCTCGTCCTCCGCGTCCGCAGCGGCCGGGAAGGGGTACTGCACTTGCGCCTCCGGCGCCGCCCGCGATGTCTTCGAGTTCGCCGCGCCTCCACTTCCGCTGCTGCCGCCCTTCTTCCGCCGCGCAGTCTTGCCTGACCCGGATGTGCCCTTGCTCGTCGTGGAGCTTGTCGACCGTGTGGGCGCCATCGCGATAGCGGGCGGTCCGGAGCCTGCTGCGCGTGTAGGCTGTACCTCCGCCTCGGTGAGTGGGAGGTGCGCGCTCGAGAACTCTGGGGGGTCCGCCCACTCTTCGTCGTCGTCCTCGTCGTCAAAGCTGAGCGAGTCTTGAGTACTTGTCGAGGTGGAACGCTTCATACGCTCGATGTCAAACGACGGCTTGCCTGCGCTCGGAGTGAGCGGCGCTATGGGGTCTTCCTCGGTATCGACTTCAGATTTGACGGAACCGGCGACACCGGAACCTTCGGGTGAGTCACGAGGAGACGCGCCGAGAGAAAACTCGTCTTCGTCCTCGTCCTCGGAAGAAGGCATGTCGATATCGGGTTCAGAAATAGATTCGAGGCCCATGTCGTCCGAGTCCGACGGATAATGTGGCGGCTCGTTCGCCAGAGAGAAGATAGACTTGTTTGTCCTGAAGAGCTGCAAAACGAAGAACGACGCTCAGCAACGACCCAGGATTGCGCAAAGGACGGGTACGCACCTCCGTTATCCGATCCTTGAGATTCAACCATTCTTCTTCGTCCTTACACAAGAAGCCAAGCAACATGCTCGGGTCCAATCCGGATAGAGGCATCTTGCGCACCCGGTCGCAATGGAATGTCTTGAGGTCCGCCTGTGAGTAGGCAGTTACGAAGTGGCGTTGCATCGGGTCGAGGTCCAACCCGAGGCCGAGCTCCCGCGAATCCATCTCCGCCGAATCTTCATGCAGCAAGCTCGACGAGTGCCAGCGTCCATGAGATTGGGATGAGTCAGACGCGGACGAGCTCGAGAGTTGCTGCTGGAGTGGGGATGGCGCGACCACGGGGGATCGGTATGAAAACGAGGAGGCGGATCCGGTGCTCGAGTTTGACCGTACTGACATGGGCGAAGTCGGCACGCGTGAGTGTGTGGCGGGCATTGTGCGGTATCCTCGCTCCTTCTCGCGCTCCCGGTCGGAGCTGTACATGTCTGGGGAGGATTGGCGTTCACGCCCGCTTGATGGTGGTCGGAGGGGGACAGCGGGGCGCGCGTGGTGGGGATCGAGGTAGAATAGGTTGTCGGCTTGAGAACCGACGAAGTAATACGATGAGGATGGGCGACCGCCTGCGATGCCGACGGATTGTGGGAAGGTATACAATGTCTGCGCACCGTGTTACAAACTCGCCGCCATGCATGATAGGGAAATTCTCACCTTGATAGTGTTATAATACAACGGGTTTACTCCCTCGATGCCCAGGCGGATGCCAATGAGCACTAATACGGCGCGGTCTCCCCACTCCATACGTGCATGTCCATGCGTTCTTGTCGAATATACAACTGAGCGAGAGGCGGCGTATACATCAGATTCGTAGAGTGTGCTGTCCGTGGCCACTGCTACACCGAGACCAGCTTCAGGGAACTTGTGGACCAACGTCCTGGGAGTGAGTCAGTACGGGTGCAGTTGCGGACTGCGCAACCCAGAGGGAACAATGCGAGGAGGCAAGACGACGTACTTGATCGCACCGGCGGCGGTACTGGGGCCGAACCACTGTCCTACATCCTTTCCGAGATCCTTGCCGACCAGAGCCATCCGGTGGACACTGAACGGGCACAAGGAAGAGGGGGTATCGAGGAACCAAGTGATGATTTGCACGTAGGTGGCGTAGTCGGCGGTATACACGGGGTGGGGAGGTCGACGCCAGTCTTGCATGACAGATGGCAGATGAGAAGGGGGAAGGCGAGGCGAGGAGCAAGCTACTCACCTCGACCCAAATGTAGATGCAACAGGGCGTTCGCCAGCAGCGACTGACCCGTGCGAAGCATACAACCCCACCCCGCATCGCTAGTCCATCCCTTCTCTCCACCTATTGGCCAGTTCCATCGTTTCGTGGGCGGACTACTGGGCAGTCCAGTCGGGCTATCGGATACCTCAGCCTCGAGCGCGGCGAGGGTAGTGTCGCGGATCGGAAAGAACTGAGAGCGATACGTGAGCCATATCCGCGAGGTGAAATCCGAGTAGAAGACGGGTGGCCAGTTCTTCGATGGATCCTTGGAGGGTCCTGAGGACGCGGGCTGGGACTGCGAAAGTGGAGATTCGGGCTGGATGATCGTCGGGGAGGAAGTGGAGGAGCGGAAGTTGGATGAGCGGCGCGAGTCCGTGGAGTTGCGCTTGTGTGGGCTCCTCACAATGTCCGGGGCAGGTGGTGGCGGTGGTTCGTATCCCGGATGCTGGACACCAAGCAACCAGATCGGCTCCGGGCACTTATCGGGAGTCGCGTCGCTGTCGAGGAGATACCGCATGGCCTTGTCGAGGTGACCCTTGCCCTGCCGCGCAGCAGTGAGGATGGCGGAGCCTTTGCCCTTGGGCGAGACCGATGCGGAGAGGTGTTGCTGGGAGAGGAGGGAGGGGAGGCTGAGGTCGGTGGAGGATGAGCTGAAGGTGTGTGCGAACCAGCCCGAAAGGCGGGTGGGGAGGTCGCTGATGCGGGCGTTTGAGCCGGGGGAATAGTACTGTACAGAAGGATAATTATCAGACAAGGGGCGCTCTGAGCGAGTGCGTGGTCTGGGTACGCTGGAGGGCTCAACGATGACCGGAGTCTCGTCCGGGGTGTCGTCGCCGTCGCGGGATATGTCGGCGGGATCGACGTCCTGGGAGCCTCTGCGAGTTGCGACGTCTCTGAAAATGGAGCCGCGGCGGGGGGGCTTCTTGTGTTTTGGCGTTTCGGGAATGGGGGGAGAGGATGAGGTACTGGGGGTAGGGCTGCCGGAGGGGTCGACCATGGACTTTGAGCGGTCGCGGTTAGCCTTGGAGAAGAGCTTGGGGAGCTTGGGGCCAGAGCTTGAGCTCGTCGGCGACGATGGGGAGGGCGATGCGCGCGATGACTTGCCCGACATCGTCGTCGATGGCAAAGAGACGTTGGGCGCGGACCTGGCGCGGACGCCCCCGACGAGAGCGACCGTTTCGGGCAGTTCGGCGCCAATTCTCCCTTTTTCCTCATCTTTTCGCTCGAAATGCGCGGATTTGCGCCTGCTCTCGCTCTCCACCCCCGCACCAATCGCGAAATGCAGTCTTGTGTGTCCTAGCCGCTGAGGGCGCCTCAGGCTTGCCACCCAGGCATACAAAGGAGAGACGCGGCGTGCACCGAGCGAAGCGGCCCACTAACGCGCATGATTTGGGCTCGTCGCGGTCAGCTGCCTCCCTGCGCGATCTCCGCTGAATTCTGGGCTCAGCGAGGGGCGCTGCCGCATGGAAGATACACAGGCTTCTCCTTCCGCCGACCTCTTCCATGTAGCCCTTGAAGCGGCCGTTGCAATCTTCCTCGCAAGACCTTGGCCATCGGTGAGAGCGCTCTCGTAACATGACGTCCCATTTGTTTCCCCAGCTGATTCGATTAAACTTAAGGCATGGACGTGACCTGACCTGTGGCCATGGAAGTCGAACCTCGCTGGGATCTCTCTGAGATTCCTGTCACCCCTAAAGTCCACGAGGATGATATCGGTGGCCAACGCCGATGTTATGGGGGTTCACCGCGACCCACCGGAATGGACCATCTGTCTCGACGGAGGGGGTCAGTGAGAGCGCTCAACGTAAGCCGCTTTTTTGAGCCAAGATAGGCGGGCCAGAGCGTTCGCGACTCCACGGCCATACCGGAGGCTCAGGCCAACGCCGATCGAGGTAGCATCCCGCCGGTGTCGATCGTTGTCATCGGACTTGTATTCGTGTACGACCCTCGTCAGCAGATAGTCAAGGCCAAATGGGCTGTAGACGTCATAAATCAATTGTCTAGCTATTCCGTAGCAATTTATCCTCTTTGTATGGACACTTCTACTCTAAGTTATCAGATATCACCAATACGGCTCTAAACATGGTCCGTAGGAAGGACGCTGGACTATCATTTTGGATGAGAAGCTCGAAGGCAATTCATTGGTACCGGTGTACCTTTACATGTTTGTTTGTATAATTAGGACATTTTTCACTGAGCCCATCCAACAGCGACAGGTCGCCAGATTCGCCTGTTTTGTGCTATGACGTCAGATGGCGTTCAGTAGAGTGCTTGGCGAAGGTCATCTGCTTTTGGCAGTACAGGCGCCGACGGGGTCGGTGTCTTGAGTGGCCGGGACCGTACATTCATGCCACAGTTACGACGGTTGCTTGTACCACGCACTGGTTGAACCAGAACGACAACCATCTTACACCCCAACTAAATACGGTACAGTGAGGGTCGTCTCAGTTGAAAGGTCGCTTCATAAGTTTGACACGTCGCCAGAACAATATGGCGGCCCAGCCCTCAAACAGCCTCGCCCACCTGTCGGGTACTTGGGTCAAGGTGTCATCTCCTTCTCCATATGTCGCTCTCGTCGAGTTTTTGCGGTAAGTCAGCGAGCCCTACATGTGTATAAATTGGCCTAGCTAAGCTTCGTTTACCCTTAGCAACCCTGTCAACGCTTTCCATGAGCCGTGAGCGATCCTCGTAACGAACGTTGCTTCTCATGCTCAAAAGGCTGCATTTACTAGGTTCTGGACTGAGATGGGCAACATCTTTGACAAGTTCGCCGATGAACCATCTGTGCGCGCCATTGTCCTCGCCTCAGCTCTCCCCAAGCTCTTCTCTGCTGGGATCGACTGTGAGTCCACAGTTTCTCCGGCTGTATTCGAACACCAACTCATCAGCTTTCCTCCTAGTCAGCGCTCTCCCTGTGGCACTGAGCACTCTCGACCCCTCTAGGCGCGCGGTTCAATTACGCTCGCACATTGCAGCCTTCCAGTCGTCCATCTCCGCCATCGAGCGTTGCCCCTACCCCGTCATCGCCGCAACGCACGGGCTGGCCATCGGCCTCTCCATTGACATCATCTCCGCCTGTGACATACGCTACACCGCATCCAACGCGATGTTCTCCATCAAAGTAAGCCCCTCTCCCCCTCTATCCCTCCCTCCGAACCACGTCACTCACAACCCTTTCCGAAATAGGAAGTCGACGTCGGCCTCGCCGCCGACATCGGCACGCTCGCGCGCGTGCCAAAGGTGACGGGCAACCAGAGCCTCGTCTCCGAGCTCGCGTTCACCGCGCGCCCCTTCTCCGCCGCGGAGGCGGAGAAGTGCGGGCTCGTCTCGCGCGTCGTGCCCGGCAGCCGGGACGAGGTCGTCGCCGCGGCGCTGGAGACCGCGAAGCTGATCGCGGAGAAGTCGCCCATCGCGGTGCTCGGGACGAAGCGCATCCTGCTCCATGCGAGGGACCATACGTGCGTCGCTTTTTGGTCTTGGTTGTGGAAGGAGGGTGGTGGCTGACCCTGTGTTGTGGGTCAGGGTGCAGGAGAACCTGGAGTATACGGTGGTGTGGAACAGCGCGATGTTGCAGACGCAGGTAAGCCCGTGGTAGCGATCACATCCATCCCATGCTTAGGTCATTTTCAGGATATCCCGGACGCTGTGGAGGCAGCGAAGAAGAAGGGCAAGGCCACTTTCAAGCCTCTAGGCCCGAAGCTGTAGGTGGCGTGCCGTCACGAGGCGTAGGAGGCATCACATTTGCCCTGTACAACATGTACCTTCCATGCAACTCTGAATCTTGGTTTTGGTTTCTCCGCTTTTGTAGCTCTGATTGCTTCAAGCTCTAGTTTTAGCGACAATGCTAGTACCAGCGACCGGTGTCGCTGACGTGCTTTCACACAGTGTCCGAAGGGCTCGCTCGTCGTTTCAGCGATCAGATCAGATGATCACACATGGAGCATGTGATTAACGCAGTGCGACGGCCGCGCTCGAGTTCGAGGAGATGTTTCGGCCTTTAAGAGCGCCAGCATCAAACCCAGAGGTAAGTGTGATGCTCCACTTATACGACAGCTCTCTGATGCGCTCCAGCTCCATCCGGGAGAATCGGTCACTTGACGGCTACCATCGCCGTGCATCACATACTCTCGAGTTCCACCAAAGCTAGAGGGCCCGGAGAGAAGTGATCCTACTTAACGACTTATGACTTCTGCTGCTTTGCAGCCTGACTGCGTGGCAGCGACGAGACGTTTACTTTGCATGGCAAATTATGGGCCTCTCAAGTGCACCCTCCCTCCTTTTGGACCCTCGGCTTCCTCATCCCGACGTCTCTCGCCAAACTCAACTCGAATGATGACCGGGATGCGGTTTCTCCGGCGCCCAAGTCCATGTACTTAACTGAATCCCGAGCATGGGTGAGCACCTCGATTGGCTTCCTCATCCCCGCCTTAGATGCTCCCTCTCACATCTTCAATCCTAGCCACTGGGCTCATTATAGCCTTCGCTGGCGCCCACGTCCACGCGTCAGGCATCACCAATGACTCTACTGTTGCTTCTGGCCAGACCTTCGACTACATCATCGTCGGTGGTGGCACCGCAGGCACCGCGGTTGCCGCGCGCCTCTCGGAGGACGCGTCGCTCGCGATACTCGTCATCGAAGTAGGGGCAGACTCGCGCACGGACCCGGACGTGTTCGACATATACCGATACAGCGACGCGTTCGGAGGCCCTCTTGACTGGGCGTGGACGACGGACCAGGGGAAGATCATGCGTGGGTGCGTTGTGCGATCCTTGTGGTGGGGCAGCGCGATTGATGCGCGCTTCTCGCATACAGGGGAAGGACACTGGGTGGGAGCTCGTCGATCAACGGTGCGGCCTGGACTCGCGGGCTCGCAGCACAGTACGACTCGTGGTCTGCGCTGCTCGAACCCGAGGAGGCGGATGTAGGATGGAACTGGGAAAGCCTCTTTGGGTATATGAAAAAGGCTCGTATCGACGTCTACTTGCTGTTATTCCGCGTGCGCTCATGAGGGGGCCATCGTAGGCCGAGACGTTTTCTCCCCCCAACGCGCAGCAACAGGCGAAGGGAGCAGGTTCTGTTCCAGCGTACCACGGTTTCAGTGGACCTGTGCAGGCGACCTTCCCAGATGCAATGTACGGAGGGCCTCAAATGCCGGCGTTCGTGGACACGATAGTGAACCTTACAGGCATCAAGCACTCCGAGGATCTCAATGGTGGCGAACCAAACTGTGTGTCTATAACACCTCTTGTGAGTGGTATGGATGCTAACGGGGCTTGTGATGCTAACTGTGGCCGTCCTCTGTATGAAACAGAGCATAGACTGGCATAGGGACGACCATCGGTCCTCGTCGATCGAAGCCTACTATACCCCTGTAGAGGATGAGCGTACGGGCTTGACATTCCTCGTGCAACATCAGGTGAGGCCCATCCTTGCAATGTCTCATGTTCCCGAGGTGACGTGGTTGATTTGTAGGTTACGAAGGTACTCTTCAAGAACGGTTCTACAGTACCTCATGTCGCTACCGGAGTCGAGTTTGGGACCTCCGATGGAGCCGGGGAGCGGATGACAGCCTTTGCGCGCAAAGAAGTCATCCTTGCAGCGGGCTCAATCCATGTAAGCAACGTACACCGTTGCAGTCGTCCAACTCACATTTCCGCGTCCTCGTCAGACTCCCGCACTTCTTCAGCTATCCGGTATCGGGGACGCCGACCTCCTCGGGCCCCTTGGAATCACTCCCCTTATCGATCTGAAGACCGTTGGCAAGAACTTCCAAGAGCAGACACTCAGCTCCCTCGGCGCACAAGGGAACGGCTTCAACCCTGGTGGGCGAGGTCCTACGGACGCCATCGCCTTCCCGAACATCCGTCAATTGTTTGGAGACGGGGCGAATGCGTCCATAGCCAAGATCAAGGGGTCCCTCACGATGTGGGCCACGTCGCAGGCGCACAATGCACTCTCCGCAGACGCTTTGGAGACGATCTATGGAGTTCAAGCCGGGACTATCATCAATGACTCGGGTGAGGTGGATTCAACATCCGGCGCCATGCGATGCTGATAGTTTTGGGGGTATCATAGCTCCTGTGGCTGAGATATTCTTCGACAGTGGCTTCCCCGAGTATGTGGCTACGTCCTAGCTCTATACCCATGTTGACGAGGAGCCACTCTTAGTGACCTCGGGGTCGTGATTTGGCAGCTTCTTCCGTTTAGCCGCGGAAATGTCACAATCGCAGTGAGCGCAAACGCAGGTTTTGGAGACCGAACCTATGTCACTGACATGACTTCTCGACAGTCGAGTGACCCATTTCAGCAACCGTCGGTTAACGTGAACTACTTCAACGTGGACTGGGATCTTGATGTGCAGGTGGCTACCGCGCGACTCTCGCGAAGGGTTCTTTCCAGTCCCCCCATGAGGTCGGTATTCATCCGACTACTCGTCGATTCCAGGCTCACTATTTCTCTTTGCGTTAGCGGCCTCCTTGGTCCAAAAGGAGAGACGACCCCCGGGAACGCCACAGTTCCCGACCACGGTGAGGGCGGCTCTGACGCCGACTGGGCCGCGTGGATCGAGCAGAACTTTGGTGCGGTTTCGCACCCAATCGCAACCGCGGCGATGATGCGGCGCGAACTGGGTGGCGTCGTTGACGCGCACCTGGTCGTGTACGACACGGCGAACGTGCGGGTGGTGGACGCGTCGATCATGCCGCTACAGGTCAGCGCGCACTTGTCGAGCACGGTGTATGGGATAGCGGAGAAGGCAGCTGATTTGATCAAGACGGCACAGTAGTGCACTAGTACACCGACATCAGTACAAATGAATACATTACTTCCAAAGACGCTGCAGAGCGTGCGTCATCTCGTGTAAACTGTGGTGAAAAGGCAGTATTTCAGTTCATGGAACGAGGTAGAGGACACGTATAGCGACCAACCTCCGAAGCATAGGAAAGGGACTTCTGGCCCTATTTTGGAACATCATAGCGGGGCGCATCGCTATTCCCAAGCTTCCAATAGCGCTCTTCATCCTCCCACATAGCGTCCATCTTGAACTCGACCAACGGAGGACCGGGCTCTACCCACTCGACGTTCGCGGTGGACCCTAGCAGGCCTCCCTCTTCGGCCATGCGGCGCGCTCGCAAGGGTGCCTCTTCGTCGTCGAGGGCGACAAGGTCCGGCTCTGAGTACGCCTGGATGCGCACGGTGCGGATTGCGGCACCACGCTCCTCCCGGAGAGACAACATATCAGCGATGTCGTTGAAGACAAGGTCATGTTCTAACGGGCACAGCCAGCGCACACGAAGCACTTGGAGCGCTGGCACGGCGAAAGGGTCTGTGAGCGCTGCGAAGAGTACCACAGTCGCGGAATTGTCCCCCTCACTCATGGGGGCGAGGAGGACGTCCATCTCTGTGAGGGACGGTGTGCAATGCAGGATGGGGATCCACGGGGCGTCCGGGCCGTTAGGAGAGGGATAGACCATCACTTTGAGGCAGGTGAGGTGGATGAGAGGAACGGCAAAGTGCAACGTGGCTAATGCGGGTCCCCAGGAACCACCATTAGATTTGCCCGAAAGCCAGAGCCCTGAAGGGGGTACCGAAGGTTGATGGGTAGCGATGAGGAGCAAATCACTGTGTTTCACAGCGAGCTCAAGGTGAGTGGGAGGCAGGTGTGATTCCTTTGGAACCAACTCGGGAAAGGAAGGCCCCGGTGAGTCGAAGCGTATGTCCTGGAGGCGAATGAGGACTGGTCTTTGGGATAGATTGAGACGGCTTGTGATAAGGCGAGTGACCGTGCTGGAGGAATTAGACATTGTTAGAGACCGCAAGTGTTCTGGTTCTATCGGTTCATCGTCTAGGGGTGGCCCGATCGGCGTCCCCGCCGCGTTGAGAAAAGAAGAAAGATGCAAGCTTTCTAGCATTGGGGCGTGTCGGATGAGTGAAAGGATGTCGTCTACGGAGACGCGGATTGAAGTGTGTGCATGGGTTTTGAAGCTGAAGTAAAGATGCGTGATTTTAGGGAATGGGTTGGAAGGTAGCCAATCGATAATGGGCGTGATGGCAAGAGCTTGCAATGACCTGCCCGTCTCCCTGGGTAATGGACGGATATAAAAGATGGGGTTCAGGTATTGAACGATGGGTGAAGTGATGATAATACATTCCGGTCGAATTGGGCAAGTCGGCCAGCACGTTGTCAACTTCGCATAACTTTCTACATCTAAGAACTCGAGGCGGCGGATTCGTCGCTCGTGGAAGCATGTGGGATAGGATACTCCTTGTTTGCAACTTGATACCGTATCCCTAGCAGAGCTAAGCCGCAGCAAAAGGGGAAGCTCTCTCGATCGCTCGAGAAACACGTTTGTTTTAGCAATGTTGCGTAGATCGATTGACGTCCAGAAGTTCGGCGTTCCTAGCGCAACTTCTCGCCATCTCTGGCAAATATGAGTTATCGTTAACAGTCCTCGGTGGTTGGTGTATTGCGAGTGACGGTTTCGGTCAAGATTGGCTCGAGTGTACTCAGACCCAATGCCGGAGGTCGCGTGTTTGAAAATCATGATGAGTGTTTCAACGGGAAGCCTATTGATGGGGATACGTGCGTTCATACTCAAGCGGATGGTAGTAAGAACGACTTGTACTTTGTCTTGAACTGAGGAAAGCTAAGAGTTTCGTTGAGAACTCGCCCGTTGAACGTGAACGAAGTTGCAACTAACATCGTGGAAACTGGTGGAAGCAAATATCGTTACACCACATCTTCGTCCGAATGCCTCTTGGGCTCACCTCAACGAGTCGGTGATACCAGCGTCGAGCATCATCTGCATCTCGTTGGCATGTATGCCAAAATCCATATCGGAGAACTGAATACGGGTTTACTATGACTTCGACGAGTACGTGGGTAGTAGACCTGTGCAAGTAATTAAAGAGGGATAGTAAGATCCTACTATACGGAAATGACAAATGCTTCCCACGGCTAATACCCTATGTGCGCGCCGCGCGCGTTTACGGCCGGACGCCGGAGTTCCGAGCCTTGATTTCTCTCTTTCTGCCGAAGGGACTCTGCCTAGACTCTACATGCTTCCCGGAACGCCACTGCTAGTGCCTACTGTGAACTCGTCCAACATCATTGGACCTGCTCTTGCTTTCAACTCAGTACCAAGGCCTAGCTGGACTTTAAGCCGAGCCCGAAGACTTCGACATTCAATGCCCAATAGCTTGGAGGACGAGTGTGACGGCGCTGTTACGTCCGTATGCAGCAGGTGCGGAGGGAAGGAAGGAAGAGATTAAGGAGACTACTACTGGAAGGACAGGCAAGTATCCACCCCTATCTTTTGTTTTACATTGGATCGCCGCCTTCCGTTCCAGTATTTGAACAATCTTCCCTCGTTCTTCGGCGATAAATCTCCTCTCCGTATGTTGATTACTATACGTTATCTCTTTCCTACGTCTCTCATATACCCGAGGGTGACCGAACTTGCCGACACTATACGTTTCGCGTACCTTACCTATTCCTTTCGCTTCTATATCTCTGTCGACCGCAAGGCTTTTCTTGACGCGTGTCCTGCGATTCTTAGGACCTGTCGACAGAATCATATCATATTGTTTAATACAGTGATTTAGGATTGACGTTGACATGGAGGGCCGTTTTCAGCGTTCAAGCCAGCCCACGTAGCTTCCAAGAGGGCTATGCTACAACCGCCCATCCTGATGGCCATCGTCCGCCGGTACGTAAACTCCGTACTTGCCCGTAACCTGGTGTATCACCGTGTATCCTCCCTCTCACGTCTTTGGTAACGCGTTCTACTAGTGCAGCTTCAGCGCACAATCAATTTGAATTTGGAACACAAGACTTGACGCAACCCCATGGACATAAAGCCGATCGGCAAAGCGAGTGCACTGCCCGAACGCAAGGACACGCACTGTTGAGAGCTAGGACGGCGGTTTGATGCCCACAACAGTGAAGACACCACGTCCAACATTCCCACTCTGTCGACCCACTTGGCCACCGACACACCGGCGTCGCTCGGTTGATCGCAACTCCTACCTGCCGCGCATTTCAGATCATAGCGTTCCTAGCGCACACGAGCCAAGAACAACTAAAAATGAACAGGTACAGACGCCAGAGCTCTCCATGCCGCTCAAGGAGTTGCCCGTGAAGCTTCTTGACACATCGCGTCCTTTAAAAGACCGGCGCGCCGCAGGTACCCCAGTCCCTAAGCTCCTTCCTTCCACACTCCAGTACTCACCTGTCTCGCTTGACTCTAGACCATGGCCCATTTCGTCACGGCTGTCGAACAGGTATCTGGACAGGCTTTCGACTATGTGATTGTAGGTGGTGGAACTGCGGGGCTCGCCCTCGCTGCTCGCCTTTCTGAGGACCCATCAAAGTCCGTATTGGTGCTTGAAGCCGGCGGAGCGCATTTCGACGATCCCATGGTCGGTAAGTGCTAGATGTATACATTTTTTGAATGCGTCTCCCTTCTGAATAAAGCCTCGTGCTGATAACGCTTCACATCACACCATCAGACCTCCCCGCGACCTTTGGCAAGTCCTTCACAAACCCAGAGTATGATTGGGCTTTCATGACGGTGTGTGGACGATCCCATATCTCTTTCTATAGTGTACTCTCTTCCCCTCATATCAAAATCCTCTATACCCTATGTCCTATCTGTCTTTCCCGATACTGACACGTTGTTTGTAGGTGCCCCAGCCCCGTTCGGAGAACACGTCGTTCTATTGGCCCCGGTATGTATCCGTATCCATCTTCGTCCCACCTACCGACAATATTCCCTGCTGATTCTCCCCATATAGAGGCAAGGGCCTCGGTGGTTCATCCGCCACTAACTTCTACATTTGGACACGTCCGTCGCAAGACGACATCGACTGTACGTCTACGTGGTACCCCTAACGCGCCGTGTGATGCTCACGGAGTATCTACCCTAGCTTGGGAGAGGCTAGGAAACCCCGGGTGGAATTGGAAGAACTTCCTCCAGTACACGGTCAGGGCTGAGAGGTGAGAGTATAGTGACATACCAGATCTAAAAGCGACATTGATCGTGTCCACCACTTAGATTCATTCCCCCCTCAGACGAGTCCGCGAAGAAAGAACGTTTCACGTATAACTCCAAGATGCAGGGCTCCGACGGTTAGCAGTAACTTGCTCTTATCCCTGCGAACAGGCTACTGACCATCGAAGCGCCTCCAGGCCCTATCTCTCTCGGATTCCCCAACCTTGTTTGTGGATGGGATCCGATTTTCCAGGATACACTAGCGGCTCTCGGAATCCCTGCTCTGTCAGAACCCGTATGTACCCCAACCATCCTCTCCGTCCCTGTGTTAATGAAACGGCTATACTCTTGCCTGTACAGCGCGCCGGATATCGCACGGGCTACTGCATGGATCTCACCACCGTCGACCCACGCGCCAACAAGCGTTCCACATCTGTGGTTCGTATCGGAACGATCTATACTTGCCACTCGCCTTTTCTCACGTATGCATCCGAAACAGGAGTATCTCAAACAAGCAGGAGCCCGTCAAAATCTCAAAGTTGTGGTAAACGCGCCGGTTGTCAAAGTCCTGTCTCCATCTGGTGTCGGAGAAGACTTCGTCGCAAGCGGTGTCGAGTTCGTAGTGGGCGGCACAACGCATACCGTGTCGACTACCCCAAGCGGCGAGGTCATTCTCTCTGCCGGGTGTGTTTCAGTCGCTCCAGCTCGAATAAGCCAAATTTGAACGTGATATCTACAAACAGGACCTTGAAGTCTCCCCAGATTCTGGAGCTCTCTGGCATTGGCGACCCAGAGATCCTCGCGAAGATCAACGTTGAAACGAAGGTCGACTTACCGGCGGTTGGCACCAACGTGCAAGACCACCTGTTCTTGGGTTTGGCATACGGTGAGTACATCGGACTATGTGCTGGCATGCGCATCGTGCTGAACGGTTACCATCAGAGCTGAAGGAGCCGGAGAAGTTCCACACCATGGATGCTCTGATGGATCCTGTAGAAGTCGCTGAGCAAATGAAGCTTTAGTTCGTATTGTCACCCCTGTTTTCACTACTTTTGGCCTTACGTTGTGATCTCTACCGTAGTGACGAGGGAAAGGGGCTTTTCACGATGGGCGCTGCCTCGCTCGCTTTCTGCCCTTTCGGGAGCATCTCAGGCCGCGCGACAGAGATCGAGAGCAAGGCACCGGTATCTAGCGCCACGCCGGGGCTGAAGGAACAATACGAACAGCAAATCACAGCGTTGCGCCAAGGCGCCGCCAACGTCGAGTTTCTGACTATCCCTGGGTTTTACAGCTTCCCCCGTACGTCCTCTCTCATTTACCTTATAAAGTCACCATAAACCCCGCCCATAGATCCGCCTGTTCCGGGAGCAAAGCATGTCACAATATGCACCATGCTCAACAAGCCGTTCTCGCGTGGCACCATCCACGTGACCTCCGCGGACCCTCTCGCGCCCCCAGCGATCGACCCGCACTACTTCGAGGAAGACATCGGTGCGCGGCCTCTATTCCCTGCTCCCCGTTTCTGCCCGTCGCTCACCCCTCCTCGCGCAGACCTCCAGACCTACCTCGAGCAGTGCAAATTTGTGCGCAAGATCGCTCAAACGGAGCCCTTCGCGTCCATCCTCGCGCGCGAGGTGAACCCCGGGCCGGACGTCGTGTCTGACGCGGACCTCGAAGTCTGGCTCAAGAAGTACCTCACGACTGTGCACCACACGTCGTCGTCGTGCTCGATGCTCCCGCGCGAGGCGGGGGGCGTAGTCGACCCGCAGCTGAGGGTGTACGGCACGAAGAACCTACGCGTGGTCGACTTGAGCGTCGTGCCGCTCATCCCGTCTGTGCACACGCAGTGCGTGGTCTACACGCTCGCGGAGCAGGCGGCGGACATCATCAAAGGCGTCTTCGTAGCTTGATCGATGATATAGACGCAGGTCCCAGGAAGGACGCCCGCGTTGGCGTATGGGGAACATGTGCGAATGTACCCATGCCAGTCTTAACCGTGGCTGGTACTTACAGCACGACAAACAGCCACACGTACAAGTAGATAAGCGTAGGTAGGGAAAGAACGATTATGCGAGACTGGAAAGGCTGCGCGTCTGTATATTGAAGGGCATGTTACAGCTTGTTGCAAGTCGATAGCACGGCGTGCATTGCCAGATCTCCCGCCACCCGACATGCCTCTGACATGTTTGATCGAATAAGGGCCCTTTGTAACAGTTTGTATGTGGCATTAAGAGTCGTTTATAGTTAGCCCGTGACATTTAAGAATGGGAGCCCGTTTTCTGACAATTTCCCACCCCCAGGAAATGTTGTAATGCACGCCGTGTAGACCGCGATCAATAACGTTCGTCTAGGAAGTTTCAAAGTCCGTCAACTTATGTCATACAGGCGCCTACCAACGACGTCTCCTACCTGTTTCCCCAATGCAGGTCAACGAAATCACACAACACCGATATATAGCTCCTGTTGATAGTGTGTGTCCGAAGATGCATGCACCACAGTTTTCGGACGTGGTCTGATACTCTTGAATGTATTTCTTCTGAATACGACAGTGCACGGTGCTAAGAGTCTGGGACAACTTAGTCTAACTAGGCCCGGTCCAGCCTGGTCGACTCGGCAGGAAAGGCTCGAGAAGTAAGCGCTAATTGGCAAACGCTGGCGGACCTTGAAGATTTCTAGACGAACGTTTTTGATCGTGGTCTATCGACTTGCAACAAGCTGTAACTAATGGAGACTATTGCCGCCCTTCGTTATAATCGCTATACCGACTACCTGGTGTCAGCCGACGGCAGTCTTTCGCGCCGGCTTCACTGCTCACCTCTTCCTCTCAAACTACTTCCCCGCCCGCCCACTGTCCCCTCCTGCTTTTGCGTCTCTTTCAGCCGTAGAAGTATGCGACATCCTTGGCCCCCGTCGTCTTGTCTCCCGCTACCCACCTTCCCTCTCGCACTCTCGTCAAGTCCCCTGCGACACCCGGACCGCCGTCCATGAGCGCCATCGCTCCCCGGTCACTTCCTAACACGTCTCCCGAACACAAGACATCAAGGCATCATGGGCTGCATTATGCCCTAGGACGGTATCGCAAGGACGATGATCATGAAGCTCCTAGCGGTTTCTCACCGCAATGACCCCCGTCACGGAAGGGGATGAAGTGAGGAAGCAAGAAGGCGGGCCCCTGTGACATGTATGGTACGTACCCAGAGCTCGGGGCCATATGGTAGAGGTAGTGATGGGATACACCATGGGTCGTCGTAGGACGTGTGGCCCTCGTAACACGGTGAGACGATTCACAGTATGTCAATTCCTATTACACCAATCTCATTCCTTTCTATAGGTCTCCTATTGCCTATGTCTTTCCCGCAAGCCAAAGGGCATGGCACATATACATAGCTGTCAGCGCCGTTCGCTATGTTCTCACGTCTTGCCAGCCTTCGGTCAAGCAAGCGACGTTCCGTACCAAATCTCACAGCTTGTACTCAGCAGCTCTAGGTTAGTTCCAATCGCCCACCGCCCCGTATCTCATCTCTCCTCCACCTTGTCCTACAATGCGATACCCGCCAACGATGCGCACGCACAAACCGGACACCTGCAATTTCCTCTCGCGCCACGCGTAAGCCACATCTTCCGATGCGTACGTCGGGTGCGGCCAACTCCGACACAGTGCCCAATGCGGCGCGAGCAAATATGAGAATGTGAGCGGGGGTGGGGCATTTGGAGGCACGGGTTATGGAGAGAACTACGCGTGTAGGTGCACAGAGGAAGATGTATGCACATATCCTACGCATGGCCTGCGCGATGTATAGTTGCCCGCAATGTGTATCTACAGCCGTTTTACGGCTTGTTATGCACAGTAATCAGCAGTTTTTCCACCTTCGCTCGCCAGTGATGACGGAGAGTGCGATTCGTTGTCCGCGATGTGCGACTGTAAACCGCACATGCTACTCAGCTCTACTCGCTCAGGGCTTCTGAGCTTCATATTTTTCGGCCGAGGGACGAGTCACTGCGCTGGGCTATCAAATCACGTGAGAGGGACGCGTTCCCTTGCCCCTGGGCCGCAGGCGTCATTTGGGCGAATTCCTTCCGACTCTGATGGCACGTACGGTACCCGGTACCCCAGCAGTTTAGGCTTTCGAACTTTTCGCTCCCTCTTGAACCATCAGACGACTGGCCTCTCCTCAGACAGCTCTTAGCACAATATGCCTGGCTGACGTCCTTGATCGTGCCTACTACTACTCACCATCCAGTAATCTCTTTCATCAATTCCCTTGGACAGGTCCTTCGATTGCGAAATTCTAGTCGACGGTTTGTCCGAATTACTTAGGGCGTGCACGCTTTTGGGTTCTTCCAGCCCCATGTGATCGCGGCCTTGTCTACTGCCACCTGGTAAGTGGTCACCTGTCGAGATCATCCACTATTAACACACTGCGTCGACATACTAGCTTTCTTCCATGGCCACACCCGCGCAGTGCCGCTGCAACGGATCAAATTCGCATGCCTTCTGACCTGTCAGAGTACCTCCTGGAGACCAGGTTCACTGCAGGTCCCTGCACATGCGACCGGCAGCGCAACGCGTTCCTACTCCACCGTCGCGCCCGATGCCACGACACATGACGCCCTCGTCCCAGCACGATCGTTAAGTAGAACGTCCGGGCATCCAGCTCCGACTCCTCTGGACCCGGCCGCCTCCCATCTCCTTCTCTGACGTACGTCCCCCCGTCCTCGACACGACCGCCAACATGCGTGGCTCAGCCCCCCTCTCCGCCGTAATTGCGCTCTTCAGCGCCGCAGTGTTCGGATCGACCCTTGTTTCTGTCCCGACCATCAGGTGCACGTCCGGAGAGACCGTAGCGTCGACAACGTACATCGGGGAAGATAGCAACGTCAAGCTTACGCTCTCTCACTGCAACGACGAACCTCTCCTCGACTCCGACGGAAACTTCGTCCCGGTTGGCTCGCTTGCTAAACGGCAGAGCAATGATGTTTGCGGGGCGACATGTACGTCATAACTTTCCCTCGGCGAGGGTAACTAAAGGCTTAACATGTTCGTTTTCCCTCACTAGGCGACACGTATTGCTGGTCAGCGACGAGCAGTGCCGCGAACGCGTCAGACTGCACCGTCATCGCCGACGCTCTCCTGTACGAGAGCCAGAACACCGGTGTGCTCTTCAACGTCACTGCGTTCGGAGTGCGTCCTCTCTCATCTCTGAGTTACCTTATTGTATCTTGACTACGCATCGTAGACCACGACGAACAAGGTGACGATGGAGTACGGCACGTGCCTCACCTACTTCCTCAACCAAGACTTCAGTACGCTCACATATTGCCGCATTGAATGGGTACGTACCTTCATCTCTGAGTTCTCGCCTCGCCATCGCAAACTCAGTCCCTCGTTCTCAGTCCAACCTCGTCGCGTCACTGTCGTCTGATTGCTCTGCGGCCAACGGCGCAAACGGCGGGTTGTGCGTCGCTTCTGATCAGCGGTGGTATATCCAGTAAGTCCCCCCCCCGTTTCTCTCAATAAACCCAGCCAATCGAATTAACTGGACCTTTCCAGACAGCAACATTCTTAGTACATTATGTCTATGTAGTCTATGACACGAGGATCCAAGAAATAAATCGATAGTATGTCATCAACAATATACTATCCTACTGGTGGAATCCCATTAGTTGATGTTGTACCCGGGTATAGTCTGCGAAATCGGAAGGACAGCGGTGTGCAGAAGGCCGACATTTAATCCATGACCATACCAATGGTATTTCTCTCATATGTTTCCCAGATGTGACATTTCGTCTTTGGGTCGCATACGGTAACACCCAGTTGTACTCGAGTTCGACGGTCCGAGTCTATCGTGTACCGCCACTAGATTGAACGTGGTCTGTTTCGGGGGTGCCATTTTGGCTGGCATTATACATACCACAAATTAGTTTCGCCGCTAACTGGGAATGAAATCAGGGACGAACCATTCACCGGTCATTGGCTCCCATCTAAGAATAACGGGAGGAGAGGCATATACGTGGTAGAGATATGCGACGTATGTTGCGCGTATCCTAAAGATATCTGCATGTCCCTTCGAAGTTACGAAAGCTGTCTCTGCGCGAAATATGTATAGTCAGGTCGGCGCCGAGCTGTTGCTTTGCGAAATACACACCGGGTTCATGAGCTCGGAACATCCTCGTCGCCTCGGGCACTCGCGCAGCTTCAAAGGCTCTTGAGGATAGCTTGTTTGGGTACGTACTTCTCGTTGTAACCCCAACCAAGTCCATTATGCTGACTGTACCATCACATAGGGGCGCCTGGGTCCGGTCCGTTTTTCGCGAAGCGACAGCCCGGCGCCGACCTGACTGTCTTTCGCGCAGCGACAGCGTTCGCGACCCCAGTGGAACATAGAATATCTTAAGGTGTGCGGAGGTTCAACTGGGTCACGGCGGGTGCAGGATCAAAACATTAGATTCAAGTTGAGCTCACAGGTTTCAAATCTTATTATACAGTCCGTAAGGGGGATCCTTATTACAGGGTCAATATAAACTCATATGTAACTGAAGCTCCATCCTATTAGAAAAAACGGGCCAGCGAAGAGACGCGACCACGGGAGACCCTAAATAATAGTGTGACACTTACAGCGGGAGCCTGGCTAAGATAAATTAATAATGAACGAATCTCAAGAAAGCACCATGTCGCGATAAGAGGGCTAAAAGCCAATGCATACATAGCGACTAGAGGGCCAAATGCCCACATCGTGGCAAAGCCACGGGCCAATACATTCGTTGGCACTAGTGTTCGAACTGAGAGGCGCTATAGAACTCCGCTTGCCACGTGCCTTATGCCCTGGCTACAGTTTTATCCATTGGCGCTTGATGAACTGACTCGAAGCAAGCCGACGCGGAAAGTGACGCGCAACGCGCAACGTTCAATGTTCGACGCTCATAGTACACAGTGACCAATGGGTAATTCTCAACAGTGTCAGCTAGTTTGCTGCTGCCCTTGACGCTCGCAAGGGCGATCCCCATGTTAATCGGTAATATAGGTCTGCCCCGCTTGTATGAGCCTCCGAGTGAGTCTTTCAAGCTCTGTCATGCGCTAAGGCTCAGAAATGCACGCTTCCCCGAGTCTTGTCGCATAGGTGCTAACCTCTCCCAGTCGTAGAGGATAGGAGTACGCTCCGTAGCATGGCCGCCACAGTGCTGGCCGTGACGCCACTTCCTGATTTCTTCATCGTCAAAAGTGTTATCGATAGAACATGGGACGGGTATGTGCCTTGCATCCTTTCGGGGAACAATGGGAGTACCAAAATCGTGCCTGTAGAATACCCATCGTCCTATCCATCAGGATCGTACAGCCCCGGGATCCACTGCATTTGGCTGTTGCTGCCCTGCCGTTCTCCGGCAGCGAATGTACGTCTCCTGCTTTCCATTTCCTCTGTAACGGGTTTGGATAGATGACTCCAACCGCTTCCTAGATAATGATCGTTTGAAGACGTCGTCTGATCCACGAAGACCTCCGGGGGTATTCCAAAGGTAATCATATGAGCCGTGTTATTGTCGCACAGACTTCACTCAGAGCAATTTCTGATATCCTCCGCAGTCGCATGTTCCGCGCGCTGATCAGGCGTAGCGTGCACCGCTAATAAGGATTGAATGTCCGCACGACAACCCCCCTGCCCAAGGAACCCGAGGAGCGCGTGGATGTTAGGGGGCTTGTGGTCCAGAATGCACCGCCCAAGAGCTTCTTCGCACTGATAACTTATGTTCTGTGCGAAAATCGATGGCGACACCCCCATGAGGCCCATGGTCTGGCCTCCTCGACAGACAATAGAGCGGTAACATGCCTTGTTCGGGATGACAGATGATCACCTCACGCCTTGAGAGGCGATTCTCATTCTACGCCCTACGTGCATGAGCAGTAGATGAGGCGTTCCACAGGTTCGTGTGTTCCTACCCCCCAGACTTATAAGCCCTGCGTTTACGCTGCTCTGACCCCCGTCCTCCGACATGGATAGCCCAGTCCCAGATGACCGCGCTTTTGTAATTGTCGAAATACTCCCTCCAAGCCGAGCTTCTGTCGATGAACGCGTCAGTTCCCCTTACTTTCTTATAAATCATCTAGTTGATATGCGCCTTTAGGTCGCCTTCGACGTCAGCCGCAGGGCCTATCGTTATGGTGACGACGACCCCGAAGACGACGACCCCGACGACGACGACGCAAGTGCAAGTGCACCTCACGGTGATGGCCACTGGTCGGATGAGTCCGGGACGGAATTGTCACTTCCGTCCCCACCTCCCACCTTTGTAGAAGTCGTCAACCAGGATTATGTGCAGGTCAGCTTCAACTGTCAGATGATCCTATGCGTTCGCTATACACTCGTTCGTTCCGCCGTGTTTGTGACGTAGATCGCCCCCGGGGTGGAGGATTGGGTGCCCGAAGATGACCTCAAGCGTTCTCGATCTGACGTCCCCCGGGGCTCGGCTAAGGCCATATCCATGCAGCTGAAGGGTGTAGGCCCTTCGGACAATGAAGATAGTAAGAACAGTGAGTAGCTATCCTTCACGCGTGTAATCTCTCACTCAACACTCGCCCGCGCAATAGGTTTACTCTACACAGTCAGGATTGTACGGCTTTAAGTCTTGTGTATACTATGGTCCCCCTCCTAACGCCTAACTGGGAAAATAGGAAGCTCGCAATTCCAAATTTTCTAACGATCCGAAAGATGATGACGTGGTGCCTGGGGATGCCAACATTGACACAGGTATAGTTATTCATCTTACACCGTTTATGAAATCTTCGTCTGATCACGCTGTTCCCCTCGCAGGTACAGAATTCTCGTGAGTACTGCAGATTGAACGCATAGAATACTTAATGGTATTGTTATAACCGCCTTATCAATAGCTGGTTTACCGGAGAACCCAATTTCGATCTCGCCGAAAAGTTCGAAATAAACGTCAATCCCCCGAAGAGGTTGCGCCCAGGTATTCTACGGGATTATGGGTTTGATCCTACCAAGAAGGACGCGCTGGCAAAGATCGCCCTCAAGCGGGTACGGTACGCTGACACACAAAGAGTTTGTGAGTCGGTACTTCCTATCGATTTCGTTGTCACATACCCATACTCTTATCAGTGGTTGCCAAATTGCCCGACGGCACCAAATTCGACATCTCCTTCCCGTGCTATGTATACAATACTAGTACCGAGCGGCTCGAGGAGTTTCGACTGCCCACCTCGGGTAATTTCGGAGTTGGAATCGCTGTCTCGTCTCGCATAGCCAACGAGAAGGCGGATGGGACACTCGGATTGGGGCTAGAGGAGTTAGTATCTTTCGGCATTCTGCGCGGGAGAGCGCAACTAACGACTCAGCATCTATCTCACAGTCCTCGATGTGCCCTATTCGATAAAAATGGGGTCCCTGAACCGGTACGGACTACTCTCTGTCAGCCATCAGATAGACGTTCGAATACTTACGAAGTCATATTAACAGGCTCCTACCTGTGCGATGGAAGCTATATCGCAGTATGTGAGAAAGGACCCGTACAACGTGGTGGCGAGTCTATTCTTCTCTATCGTACAAAATGTCACGGTGCACGAGCCTAACATGATTTCATCTAGAGACGAGGCCCTTGTCCCGTCTATCACTGCTATGTGAACCTCCACAACCCCTCACTCGCGGACCGTGTAGTCGCTGCAGAGGACATGTCGTACGTCTTGTATTGTCTTCTCCGTTCGGGTGTCCACATTATTCACTAGTCACGCTCACCAGTTTCATCGCATTCAACAACTGGCCTTGTCTTCATTCTCCAGAGGACGTGATGTTCTCCCCGGTTATCCCTGTTGTAAGATTTTCGAACGACTTATCTCCGTGGAGCAGGAGAGTGTGGGCCATCAATCTGCTATCTTTTGAGATACAGAGGCTAGAAGACGAAACTTGGGTGTCCCTTGGGACAGTTTCTCTCAAGGGATCAAATGGAGAGGTCAAGCCGTTGCCAGTTCTTTTGGACACAGGTACGCGATCAAAAGACCACGCCGCCACCTGCGATTTCTAACACCAGCGTTCTAGGTTCAGCCTGCTCTTGGTTGCCGCGTGACATGATTGAACAGCTCAACGACATCATCGCATGCGGCGAATCGGATAATGTAACACACGTTGATCCTACATTCAACGACCCCGCATCTGATCGCTGCCAGTTGACGACACAGACAACGTCGGAACCTGGAACAACGGCTTCGCGTAGGATGTTATCAACACCGTTCAATCCCGAGGTGCACCGCATTGTTTACCAGTTTGAAGGTGCAAAAAATGCCACCACTGGCAAAGGCACCGCGACGTCGGCAGTGGTCACAGTGATCGCGCAAAGTTGGCCGTTTCTTTGTCACGGTGACCAATCTTCTCCCACCGCATTGATCCGCGTCGATACACCTATCACGAAGACCATCGTGAAACGCGGTCCGACCAGTGGGGCATTACATTCGGAGAAAGTGGAGTTAGATCGTGGTACCTTTGGTCTCGTACGTATTTCATGCTATAAACAACGAATAACTCCACTGATTCAGCGCACACAGAATTGGTTCGAAACAATGATCGTGGGGATGTATAGCTCTCTTACAGGCGCATATGTTCGGTTGGCCCCGCAAACACCTGATAATCATCGCCTTCCTACTCTCCCCGACCCGCCTCCCTGAGATTTCCTACATTCCGTCATATCCCTCTCTCCCTGTATCTCTCGCTACGCCAGATAGTAAATCCTTTTCCCGTGCAGTTCGCCTGTCAGTGAGCATCCGGCTGTTTGTTCAAGTTGTAGATCAGCGGCACTTTAGACAGAGGACACAAGAGTGCCCGTTGTGATCAACACAGCATAATACGAGCGCGTGGAACGCATCACCGATGGTGTAACGCCCTTTCGGGATGCCTCTTCAAGTTGACGTGGTCCTTTGGGCGGCGATCCTTCGCAGGCTATACCGATTCTCTTGTCTGTCATCAAATATTACATTCATCAAAGTACAAACACAATTCAATCTTTTCCTACTGGTACGCTTAATCGCGAGGGACAATGTCCGGCGTAACAACTCACTCGACGCGCCAAAAAAAAGTCGCTTGTCGCTATGAGGTTCGAGTCAGCCCGTTCGCGTCTTGCGCAGCGTCGTCCCAAGGTTCCTCCCATTCGGCTTAAGCTAATGCTCGTGCCAGTGTGCGTCTCGCGCATTCTTCGCATCTCCTCGGTTACTTCGCTTGCCAGTGCCACCGCGCCTGCCCACTCAAAAAGGTGGGAATTGTGCGGGTAGTATGATGGTCCTTCAAACGAACGTGCGTTGCACTCCCATCATCGCCTCGCGCGCGCCAGTGGGTCGTATACGACTAAATGTGCAGCGGTGGAATGACTGACTGACGCGCTCAATTCACTCACCGTGCAAGGGACTAACTTCTAGTATTAGTGTTCCAAACCAATGACGGAATATGCTGACATAAGCCTTGATTGATGATGACGTGGCGCAACGGCAGAGGTCACTTCCACGCCACCACTACAGTTGCGTCCAGAAAGAAGAAAGAGCAGCCTTCGACTCTCCTTGAATCTCCCCCGCTAGCCATCATCACACGTAGGTGTAAGACGTGATATTGTAATACCTCTCTAATAATGCTCCATACCTCAGTATGCCCGCTAAGACCCGCTATCCTCACAATCGCCTACGTGTACTTGACGAGGACATCCTCTGGATAATCTTGGAGGAGCTCCGGCCCCAAGGACATCTCCGACCGCTTTCCTTGACGTGCAAGTGGGCGCGAATGCTCTGCATGGACATCCTTTTCCGCGAATGTGTAGTCCAATCAAGCGCCCTCTCGTGGGGCCGCTCTCATTTCCTCCCGGCCAGCCTATGGCCACACGTCAGGTGAATATTTGACACGTGTACTCAGTTCGAATATATTCCGTCTAATTACTTGTTCTGTATCAGATCCTTGCTACTGGATGGACTCTTCGAACGAGGGCGATTTCTAGTTACTCCAGAGCGGCCGTGGTACTTCCCTCACGTCGACCCATATGAACGAGCGGTTGTGAAAGCGGGTCTCAAATGCGAGGTCCAAGCAAGCCGTCTCCTTTCGGAAATGGCAAAGCTTCTTCCCGCCCTAACGACCGTCGTTCTAGACGTATACGACGACGAAACGCCCAAAGACAAGGGCAAGTTTTGGCGCAAGTCAGGCGTACCTCTTTCTGTTATCCTCGCACTCTTCTCCATTCCTCACCTCCGCCACTTCACCGTTGTGGGGTATATATTTCATCCCGCCGATACGCTGTCCGCCTTTCCCGCGGATGACACTCTACCTCCTCTGGTCTCCTTCAAATACATCCTTTGCAACATCCGTGCGCATCCGCGCTCATTCAACTCAGAGATGGAACTCCTTCACAACTTGATTCCCAGGCTGCATCTCTCGCTGGAAACGCTACACATTCCCTCTGAAAGCGCGCCTTTAAAGGGAATGTACAATCGAGATTGGCCTCGCCTCCGCAACTTCTACATTTACGGACAACGTCGCACTGTCGTTAACCCACCCATTCCATACATCCTCATGCTTGCGCGCATGCCCGAGCTTCGCACCCTCCACCTCCTTTTTGCTCACCCCAAGGGGCTGCCTCCACAACCGATTTGGCCTCGCGGATTCTCCGCTACATATCCTTGGCCCAACCTCGAGGAGCTGACCATCACCCACCCACATGCCGAGGACGAGCTCTGGACCCATCTACCTCTTGGGTTACGTTACCTCGCGCTTCGTTGTTGGCCCCGTCGGTCGATGGTTTTTGCAGACGATATCGATGCCGAATCCACACTCTCTGAACTCAATCTCGGCTGGCGCACACCACTTCTCTCCTCTGCCGAGATGTGCAGCATACTGTCCTTATGCAATGTCGCGAATCTAACATATCTCGAAATCGAGTACTGGGCCCATCGTGCCGATGAAGACAGGCTTCTGGAGCGGATTACTCAGGGATTCCCCTCACTAGAAGTCCTCCAACTCCATCGCTATTACCAGCACGCCGACCAGCTTGAGGAACCTCTTGTGGGTCATCATTTCGTATTGTTTTCGGTGTGTTCACTTACAATCTCACCGCATTCGATAGGACTGGATTGCACGCCGTTTAGCGCCTTTAAAGGCCCTCCGCCGTTTATACATGTATTACAACTGTCTTGCCGACTTCCCTGAGATTAGGTGTTTGCAAAACTGGTATTTTCCAGTCCAGAAGGCGAACCAAGTCGCGCATTTCTTCGCTGTCAATCTAGGTCCCAGTCTACAGTACGTAGACTTGGAGTATCTCGATCAGTCCCTTCTGTGGTTGAGGAGCTATCGGGTCCTTCGGAAGGATGAGTCAGATCATGGAGGCGGCGGGTGCGTGTCAGTGGAGTGCTGCGAGGACAAGCATATCTATACTGAGTGAAGACGGGTAGGTTACTTAGCGCCATATATGTACTCCCGGTACATCTATACATGATTCCATTCACTATCTGTCAGCATCTTTCTGCCGTTAAAATATGGCTATCCGTTCTACTGTGGCTGCGATGCAACGGCTACGAGAATGCACGATCTTACAGAGATCTAAGAAAGTCTGAGCCTGAGACGCGGCCTCTCCGTCTTCCCTTCGACCTGGGAGCGCAGGTCGCGGCTCGTTTCCGTTATCAGTCGTCGCGTATATACCATCTTCATACTGTGGGAGGCTGCGGCATGGGCGTCATCGGTATGCGTCGCAGTCGGGTTTACATGGTCTTTCAGCCTGGGGGGCTGGGGTTAGGAGGCCAAGGCGCTTGGGGAGTTATAGAGGATAAGGGTCCATCTACGGCTTGTACGAACACAGCCAGCGGGTTCTTCGACACATTTGAGTTCACCAATCCGGATGGCCGTCAAGCCGCTGAAGAACAAAAGCCTTGCAGTGCGCACTGCGAGTGCGCATGTACTGAGGCCTGGCCCCCGGGCCTGCCGGCAGCCCATAGGATCCGGACAGACGCCCGCAGCTAGCGGTGACTCAGGCGGCCGGGCTTCTGGGCCTTGGCAGCTGTCGTGCTCGTCCTTCTCGTCCGTCCACATCCCCTTCCCTGCTTAAGTTATCTCCCTTCGCTTTCGTCGTTGACCTTATTGCTCTCTTTCTTCCCATATTCCTTGTCAGCCTCCTCGGGACTGCCCCGCACCCTCCCTCGGCCTCCAGCGTTCTTTCCATGAAATTTGACTGTTCTCCGCACTCGCACGAAGGGGATAGCGTGAACTATGGCCATCTATACGTCTCAATTTCGGGGCAGGTCGTGATGTGCACCCCTGTTTGACCCCTATACTCTTAATCTGGCTCAATCCTTTTTATAATAGGTCCTACCCCGTATAGACCGCTGTCACAGACAACTACCGGTCGCTGAGAACTCGCAAGTCTCCTTCCGCAGAACGCTTTGTGCATAGGTCTTACAGGGGAGAATTGTGGGAAGGATTACGAGGCGACGTCGAGGTGGCGCACTATGCGGTATGTTGGGCTTCGGAGTCACCCCTTCCCTCATCCAGTTTCTCGTCGGTATCCCGATTCCGGACGTTTCAGGCCACTATCCAAACGTCCGTAAGTGACATTATGCACCGTCACTGGCCCTCCACGCTCTTAGACACTCGCACTTATTCTAGACTCGGAGTCCATAGCCCTCGCCTCGTCTGGCAGGGTTATCAACCGCGACAAGGACACCATCGTGATTAGGCTCTGGTTCAACACCGCTGCCTCCATCTTCGTTGCAGGGAGATGGCGCTAAAGTACATTTGCCGGAGCTCAACTAGGACTCGGAGCATTTGGGTAGGCGGGCGCACGTGTGGAACAAGCCGCGCAGGTGAGCAACCGATCTTATTCTATACCCACTCCCCCCTCTCCTTTCGTCCTCCCTCCCGACATTTCTGCTCCACACGTCTGGTGACTGTATGGCGATATGCGTGTGCAGGTCTCAACTGCACTTTAGTGAGCCCTACACATCGCATGCTACTGCCTAGTACATATCCGGACGTGGGGGGTAGAGTGATTTACCGATGGCATAGCATTCAGCATGTCCCGCCCCAGCGTACATGCTCGTCCGTGATTTGTCGCTTCCTTAACGCCATATCCTTTGTTTCCATGTGTTTGAGAACGTAGAGAATGCTACTCCCTATGTTATGAATCGCCACGGGTACGTCTCGTGCTTCACATAAACCGTGATCATGCTCCATTCCGCCCTACCTGTTGTCGTAGTCCATGTCCTCCCACACGAGTACTTATTTACGTTACTAATCGCCATTATCATGTATTAGTTGCAACGGTTCTACACTCAAAATAAACTTGTTTATGTCTAATGTGTGTCAGCTTGATATTGGAAGGCGGGTCGCGCTGTAAGCCCTACACAAGCGGGACCACCATGGGTCGCAAATTTGCAGTCATAAGGTATGGAAAGTCTTGGAAAACGGGGTTTGATACCGTTGACATGGTTTGGTGAAGCTCAGGTTGTATTGTTGCGCAACGTTTGCCATCCAAGGCATTATCATCCGTTGTACACGCGAACGTTCTACTCAATCCTTTCAGTCCATACTCCAATCACCTCCAGCAATCCAGATCGGAACCCTCGGTGTACATGGCTCTCGGCGGTGTGGCATCCCGGGCATTGGTCCCCCTCGCTCGTCCCCACCAGGCGTATTATTCTTCCAATTACAGTAGTACGTCGTCCAAAATGTTACTAGGAGAAGATAGATACACTAGCTTACGCACTGCTTTCCCCACCAACCAGTTCATGGGAATATGTAAATTGAGCTAACTAGTGTTCGCTGGGCATGCACTGCTAAGCGGCATAGGCAGATCGAGCATCTGGGAGCTACTGTTTGTCTGACCTCCCTGTCCATAGATGTATTATCCTTCTACCAAGAGCTTGACTTGTCTTTCGACACGCAGTTGTTCGGGTGGTGAGTGCACAAGTTTCCCTTTCATATAGCCAGTTAGTCTATCCGTAATCCCAATGTCAGATACCGTAGCGCTGCTATTTTGTAGATGGGGGTATTGCCAAGGGTGGATTTACGTGGGAGGAGTGGCCTCTAGTGCTTGGAGTTGAAGCAATCTGGTGACGTGATATGCTGACATAAGCGTGGTGGATTATGACGCGGCGCATCGATGGAGATTACCTCTGGCGAACCGCCGCTACGGCTTCATCCAGACCATCCAGAAGAGCAGTTTTTGGCTCTCTTGGAAGTTGGAACCACTTAAACTCTCCGCTATCAATGTAGGTGTACGATTACATGCTTCCTATGCATATGGCAACACTTCTTTGATGATGCTTCATGCTTATTAGGGCCCTCTATCCGCAAGACTCTTTCCATGTACTCGATGAAGATTCCCTCTGGTTAATTTTAGAGGAGCTCCGACCCCAAGGAAACTTACAACCTCTCTCCTTGACGTGCAAACGGGTGCGAAAGGCGTGCATGGGTGTCCTTTTCCGGGAATGTTCGATCAAGTCAAGGACTCTCTCGTCGGGACTTTCTTGCTTCCTTCCGGCAGCCCTATGGCCTCACGTTAGGTAAATATCTATCATGTGCACTCTATTCTATGTCGTGCCTGACTATAAGCTCTGGAACAGAGTCTTGCGGCTGGATGGGCCTTTCGCCCGAAGACGGTTTTTGGTCACCGAGGGGCGGCCGTGGTACTTCTCTGCCATCAATGCATATGAACGAGGAGAGGAAAAGGCCGGTCTCCAACGTGAGGCTCTAGCGTGTAATCTCCTCTCCGGAATGCCAAATCTTCTTCCTGCTCTCACGACGCTCGTTCTCGAGCTCCATGGCGACATAGGACTTGGAGACAATGACAAGGTTCAGCCCAAGCTGGGCGTACCTCTTCCCGTCTTGATCGCGCTCTTCTCTATTCCCCATCTCCGCCACTTTTCCATTGTGGGACGGATATTTCATCCCGCGGATGATCCATCTGCATTTCCCGTGGACATCGCTCTCCCAGCTATAATCTCTTTTAAATATATACTTGACAGACTGCGTCCGCACCCCCGCGCATTCAAATCGGAGATGGAACTCCTCAACAACCTGATCACTAGGCTGCATCTCTCACTTGAGACGTTGCAGATACCCTCAGAAATCACACCCCTGCAGGGAATGTACAATCGAGATTGGCCTCGCCTCCGCAACTTCTACGTTTACGGACAACGTCGCACTGTCTCCAAACCCCTTATTCCATACATACTCATTCTCGCGCGCATGCCCGAGCTTCGCACCCTCCACCTCCTTTTTTCCAACCCTGATAATCTGCCTCCGCAACCGATTTGGCCCCGTGGATTTTCCGCGACATATCCTTGGCCTAAACTCGAGGAATTGACCATTACCCATCCACACGCCGAGGACGAGCTCTGGTCCCACCTTCCTCCAGGATTACGTTACCTGTCACTTCGCTGTTGGCCCCGTCGATCAATGGTCTTTTCAAATGGGCTTGAACCTGAGTCTATTCTCTCTGAACTAAAACTTGGATGGCACACACCACTCCTCTCCACGGCCGAGATGCGCAACATACTGCATACATGCAATACCCCGAATTTGACGTATCTCGAGATCGAGTACTGGGTCGATCATGCTGAGGAAGATGGGCTTCTGGAGCGCATTGCTCAAGGATTCCCCTCCCTAGAAGCCCTTCAACTCCATCGCTACTATCGACATGCTGATAGCTTGAAAACACCCCTTGTGAGCGACTTGCGAGCTTCGAATAGTACCCTCGATGTGCATTCTGCCATTATTCTGACACATTGTTCCACAGGATTGGATTGCGCATCGGTTGGAGCCTCTAAAGGCCCTCCGCCGTTTATACATGTACTACAATTGCCTTTTCGACTTCCCGATCCCTCGGAGAAGGCGTGTGCAGAGGTGGTCGTTTCCGGTGAATAAGGCGAATGACGACGCTCGTTTCTTCGCCGTCAATTTAGGACCCAATCTAGAGTATGTAGATCTAGAGTACCTTAACCAGACCCTGCTGTGGTTGAGGAGCTATCGCGTTGTTCGGACGGACGGGTCAGATCTAGGAGGCGGCCGCGTGTCGGAGCATATTTGGACTGAATGAAGGTAAGTATAGGCTCCTCGAAGGCCCTCCAGTACATCCATGTATTATTTAGTTCGCTCTGCGACCCCTTGACACATGGTAGCACCACGTACGATTTTGGCATGGATGAAACCTTCGAGCAACAGAAACCCGTAAACGAGGACCAACCAATCGAGGAACTTTCTGAGCCGGAGGTAGTTCAATGGGAGTCCCCTCACGTGATGCAAGTGATCCTGACGCGGACGCGTGACGTGTCGGACTCGGATCGCCACTCACTGCGGAATACTAGTAGTAGCCCTCAGAGCCTACTAGCTCTTGACTTATGATGAGATCTACACCAATGCGCCAGGCAATTACAGAGGTAGGTCGACGTCTTTATTGAGGTACAAATGTTCTGACTACATTGAATGGTCTCTATGCCTGTTAAGACGACGCACCCTGTCTCATCTCTACGTCTGCTCGATGATGACACCCTCTGGATAATCTTCAACGAGCTCCGGCCCGAAGGGAATCTCCGCTCAGTCACTTTGACGTGCAAGTGGGCACGGTCGTTGTGTATGGGCATCCTTTTCCGCAAGTGCTCAGTCAGATCAGACACCCTCTCGTCTGGACAATCTAGTTTCCTCCCAGCGACCTTGTGGCCACATGTTCGGTAGATATCTATTGTGCGTGCTGCCGGATATATCATATTCTGACGGAAATTTCTTCGAAACAGGACCTTGCGATTTTATGGGCTCTTTGATCGAGGAAGATTCTCGATAACCCCTGACCGACCGTGGTATTCCCCCCCTGTCAACTCTTGGGAGAGGGCAGAGGAAAAGGCCGGTCGTGAACGTGAAAATCGGGCGGGTCGTTGCGTTGCAGAAATAGCAAAGCTTCTTCCCGGTCTCACGGAGGTGATCATCACACTCTTCGACGACCGAGAGCTTCAAGATAAAAACCCGCCCCGGCGGAAGTTAGGCGTCCCACTTCCCGTCATGCTTACGCTCTTCTTAATTCCACACCTCCGGCACTTCTCCGTCACGGGACAAATTTTTCATCCCGCGGATGAGCTTTCTACCCTTCCTGCGGATCTCACTCTCCCTACTCTAGTGTCTTTTGAATACATGCTGGACAACATTCGTCCGCACCCGCGTGCATTCAAATCAGAAGTGGAACTCCTCAGCATCATAATCCCCAACCTGCATCTCTCGCTTGAGACGCTACGTATTCCCGCAGAAAGCGCGCCGCTGCAGGAGATGTACAATCGAGATTGGCCTCGCCTCCGCAGCTTCCACATTTACGGACAACGTCGCACTGTCTCCGAGCCTCTCATTCCATACATCCTCATGCTTGCGCGCATGCCCGAGCTTCGCACCCTCCACCTCCTCTTCGCTAACCCCAAGGAGCTGTCCCTGCAGCCGATTTGGCCTCGCGGATTCTCCGCTACATATCCTTGGCCTAAACTCGAAGAGTTGACAGTTACCCATCCACATGTCGAGGACGAGCTCTGGACTCATCTACCTCTTGGGCTACGTTACCTCGCGCTTCGTTGTTGGCCCCGTCGGTCAATGGTCTTTTCAAATAGGCTCGATCCCGAATCGATTCTCTCTCAGCTAAATCTCGGTTGGCACACGCCACTCCCCTCTACGGCCGAGATGCGCACCATACTGCGGTCATGCAATACCCCGAATTTGACGTACCTCGAGATCGAATACTGGGCCGATCATGCTGAAGAAGACGAGCTTCTGGAGCGGATTTCTTGTGAATTCCCCGCACTAGAAAGTCTTCAACTCCATCGCTACTATCGACATGTTGACAGACTGAAGGAACCTCTCGTAAGCGACCCTTGAATAAACCCGTCGATGGGCATTCGTCCATGTTTCTAACAATACGTTCGACAGGATTGGATCGCGCATCGGTTAGCGCCTCTAAAGGCCCTCCGCCGTTTATACATGTACTACAACTGCCTTGCCGACTTCCCTCGGGTCAGGCGGTTGAATTGGACTTGGTCGTTTCCGGTGAGGGATGCAAATAAAGTTGCTCATGCCTTGGCTGCGAATCTAGGGCCCAACCTGCAGCATGTGGTTCTAGAATACATTAACCGGTGGAATTTATCATTGAGAAGCTATCGGGTTGTTCGGACCAACGGATCAGATCAGGGAGGTGTGTCCGTGAAATGTTGCGAAGATAGGTTTATTCAGACTCAATGAAGTCACCGAGATTACGATACGATCCCCCATAGTACGTAGTGCTGCATGTTCACGCCATTCTTGGTGCCATCGTATTCGAATTCATCCACTCCCGAGTACTTCAACAGCTTTTAATCCTCATAAACGTGTTAAGAGACACGAAGCGCGTCGCCAAAATCTGGATCTACGGTATTAGATGTCAGCGGCGAGCTGATCCGAAGGAGTAACAAAGTAAATTGACGATGAGGAACTTCGGGCTGAATGCATGTTAGCCCTTGACACAACGTAGCGCTATAAATGGATAAACCGTTCGAGCAACGAAAACCGGTGAACGGGGACCAAACAATGGAGGAGCTTCCCGACTTCCGAGCCTCTCGGAGTCCAAGGTAGTAGGGGGTTGGAAGTTGAGCCCCCTCACGTGATGCAAGGGGCCCTTATCAATCATGACGCGGACGCGTGACGTGTCGGACGATCGCCGCTCACTGCGGAATAGTAGCCCTCAGCCTAGCCTATACTAGCCCTTGACTTATAATTAGGTCTACGCCGATGCACCAGACAATTGCAGAGGTAGGTCGAAGTCTTCAAGTTTCCAGAAGTACAAATGTTCTGACCACATCGGATGGTCTTGTATGCCTGTTAAGACGACGCACCCCGTCTCATCTCTACGTCTGCTCGATGACGACACCCTCTGGATAATCTTCAACGAGCTCCGACCGGAAGGGAACCTCCGCGCAGTTTCCTTGACGTGCAAGTGGGCGCGGACGTTGTGTATAGGCATCCTTTTCCGCAAGTGCTCAGTCAGATCAGACACCCTCTCGTCTGGACAATCTAATTTCCTCCCAGCGACCTTGTGGCCACATGTTCGGTAAATCACTGTTATATGCGCTGCTGAACATCTCATATTCTGACTAAATTCTCCCCGAAACAGTACCTTACGACTGTATGGGCCTTTCGATCGGGGTAGATTCTTAATAACCCCCGATCGACCGTGGTATTTTCCCCCTGTCGGCTTTTGGCAGAGGGCTGAAGAACAGGCTGGTCGCGCACGCGAAACTCGGGCGGGTGATTTCGTTGCAGAAATTTCGGAGCTTCTTCCTGGTCTGACGGAGGTGGTTATCGAACTCTTCGACATCGGAAAGCTTCAAAATAACCACTTGGCCCGGCGAAAACCAGGCGTTCCATTTCCTGTTATGCTCGCGCTCTTCTCAATTCCAAACCTCAAACACTTATACGTCTCGGATTATCTGTTTCATCCGGCAGATAAGATACCCTCCCTTCCCGAAGATCTCACCCTTCCTCCTCTAGTCTCTTTCGAATATTCCCTCGACAACCTTCGTGAGCACCCACGCTCATTCAGATCGGAGATGGATCTCCTCAGCATCATCATTCCCAAGGCGCATCTCTCGTTAGAGCAACTACGCATTCCTTCCGAAAGTGCACCCCTGCAGGACATGTACAATCGACATTGGCCTCGCCTCCGCAGCTTCCACATCTACGGACAGCGTCGCACCGTCTCCAAACCCCTCATTCCATACATACTCATGCTCGCGCGCATGCCCGAGCTTCGCACCCTCCACCTCCTTTTCGCTAACCCCGAGGGGCTGCCCCCACAACCGATTTGGCCTTGCGGATTCTCCGCTACATATCCTTGGCCTAAACTCGAGGAGTTGACCATTACCCATCCACACGCCGAGGACGAGCTCTGGCACCACCTTCCTCCAGGACTACGTTACCTGTCACTTCGCTGTTGGCCCCGCCGATCGATGGTCTTTGCGAACGGACTTAATCCTTTGTCCGTTCTTTCTCAAGTAAACCTCGGCTGGCACACGCCACTCCTCTCCACGGTCGAAATGCGCGGCATACTGTCCTCATGCAACACCCCGAATCTGACATATCTTGAAATCGAGTACTGGGCCGATCATGCCGACGAAGACGGGCTTCTGGAGAGGATTGCTCGTGGATTTCCCGCACTAGAAGTCCTCCAACTCCATCGCTACTATCGCAACGCTGACAGGCTGAAGGAATCCCTGGTAAGCCACCCTTGCACGTCATCACGGGTGTGCATCCATTTATACCAAAAACATATTTTACAGGACTGGATTGCATACCGATTGGCACCCCTAAAGGCCCTCCGCCGTTTATGCATGTATTACAATTGCCTTACAGACTTCCCGGAGATTAGAAGATTACATAATTGGTTTTTTCCGATGAGCAGGGCAACCAACGACGTTCGCATTCTCGCCATCAACCTAGGGCCCAGCCTGGAGTATGTAGATTTGGAGTATATTGATTATTTCCAACTTGCGTTGAAAAGCTTTCGAGTTAATCATTCGAAGGGGTCAGACCCGCGAGGCGTGTCCGTGGAGTGCTGCGAGGATAGGTATATTGTGACTGAATGAAGAGGACGAGTTTACTATACGTTCCACTCTACGCAGTGCTAGATGTTCACGCCATTCTCCGTGCCCCCATACTACTCTCCGGTACCTCAACGACTTGTTATTCGCGGAATATAGCTACCCGTGTTATGGATGCCATTGTGTGATCATTGAAATTGCACAACCTCGCAGAAAGAATTTACGACGACATCCACCTCCCCTCCCTCGGCCTTCCCTTTAACCTGTTCGCGCGAACCGCCGTCCTCCGTCGGACGACGCACATATACCGTCTTCATGCCGTGGGAGGCTGCTGCGCGAAGGTCATCGATGTGCGCCGCGACCATTGCACACTTCTCTGGGGGAAGCTCGAGGTGCTGAATGGCGCCTTTGTACACCTTGGGGTTTCTGGCGAGGAGATAAGACGCCTGGAGAGTTGTAGCAAATGAGAATAAGGGGGTACTCACGGTTTGTACGAGCCCAGCAGCTCTCCGGAAAACACGACGTCCCAGGGGAGGTTGGCATGTTTGGCCTGTATCACATAAAATCTTCATTCCTAGCACTACAGCGAAGGGGCGATGACCCACCATGTCTACGAGAAGGCGGACGTTCCCGTTGGACAGCGTGCAGATTATCGCCGTCTTCTTGAGGGAGTATAGCCCCTCACTACTGTCAGGCCACCCTGAAGTGGGCGTGAGTGAGAATCGAGGGACAGAATGATACGTTAACGAGGGACAGACCGTTCAACTTGTGCCAGAAGCCAACATACTCCTGCCTCTTACCCTCGTCGAGATGCGAGGCCAAGTGCGACCACTTGGACGATGTAAGCATTTCCTCCAGAAGCTGCAGGTGTGAGACATTCAACATGCCGTATATGCGGTGCGTATAGGTACGCACGAACCTCTCTGTGCATGATATCGGCGTTGTTCGACCCAGGCCCTCCGTCTGCGACGCGGCGGCTAAGAGGCAAGCGAAAAGTCAAAGAAAGTTATATACGCTAAATGCATGACCCTACGTGTATGCTCTGTATCCCGCGCGCCATTCTTGAGCAAAAGTTCCCCAATCTGCACGAAGGGAATGTAAGTCGATGTAGACCAAGGTAGTGTGAGATGGACGCACCCTCGTCCACCAAGGGATCAGGGGCCGATTTCTGGAGCGCCTCGGTGACGCTTCCATACCAGTCTACAACAGTTCCGAAGACATCGAACAGGTACGCTTCAACATCATGCAGAGGCTTAGCCTTTGAAGACATCGTCGGTTGTAGAGGAGAGGACGAAGGAGCTCCGGAATCTGCCCATTAATAATCACATGCGTGAGACTTTGACTCGGACAACGGGACACGGAGCTATGACGGAGCTCCCGCTATGTCTGCGTGCTCTAAAAGGATACAATTGAGTACAGAAATACAAGACTGCGAATGACGGGATCATGCGGTGGACGCGCTGACGACGGTCTTCTCGCCCTTGCCAGACACACCGACTTCACACGCACTGAGCTCTATCGCGCCATCTTCCCCAACAATTGCGGTCACCTCCACACGCGTAGTCCATCGGCCGCCCTTTTGCGCCGCCATCTTGGCAGCGAAAGAAACGGATGATAGGAGGCTTTCCTTCTCAACCGTCTTCTCCTTCACCTCCTCTTCCTCTTCCTCCTCTTCCTCCTCTTCGGGGTCCTCATCCTCGAGCTTCGGCAGCTTCACCTTCTCGACCTTGATGCCCTCCTTCGCCTCCCACACCTCGAATCCAACCCTCTTCTCACCCTCGCCCTCTCCGAGGTCGACGTCGAACGCGAAGATACGGCGCGCGGGAACGGGCGTATCCTTCAAGATCACCGGCACCCACTGTCCGCCGAGCGCGCTCTCCGCACCCTCCTCGGGGAACAGCATGCCCACCGTCTTCGACGTCGCCTTCGCCTGCGTGTACTGGTGCCCGTGCGTGAACGACGCCTTGACCTCCCGCTCCTCGTCCGTGCCCTCCGCGAGCTGCGCGAGAATCTTCGCCTGCAACGCGCATCCGCGAGCAAGGATCGTCGTCGGGTCGCCGACACCGCCACCGACGACGGTGCCCTGAGTGAACGGCGTGACGACCGTCTCCGCGAGGCCGGCACCGAGAAGCGCCTCGTCCAGGCCTGGGAGGCTCGCGGAGCCGCCGACGTACACGACCTCGTCGACGTCAAGCAGGTCGAGACCCGCCGCTGCCACGAGCTCGCGTGCCTTGGCGCAGACGCGGTCGTAGATCGCGCGGACCTCCATGTCGAAGCGGAGGCGCGTGATCGTGCCCGTGAAGTCGAGACCGTCCTTGAGCGACTCGACGGAGCAGGTCGCCGCACCGGGGGAGGCCGAAATGGTGCGCTTCGTGTGTTCGAGCGCGAGGCGAAGCTTCGCCTCCGCGCGCTTGTCCTGCGCGTCCGTGGCAGGGCAGACCGCGAGGGGCGTCTTGGTCTTCTTGGTGAACTCTTTGGCGAAGTGTTTGATCAACTTGTCGTCGATTGCGTCACCGCCGACGGTGTGGTCCTCGAGGGTGGCGAGGGAGAACGCGAGGCCCTGGCGGATGGAGAGGAGGGAAAGGGAGAGCGCGGAAGCGCCAAGGTCGACAAGAAGCTGTGTGCGGTCGTCGCTGAGTCCCTCCGGGTTCGGGCCACTCGTCGTCGTGACGGCAGCTGCGCCGGCCTCCTCGAGCAGCTGGAGAACGGCGATGTCGGCGTCGTTCGCCGCCTTCTCGAGTGCGTCCTTCTGTGCCTGCTCGAACCAGCCGGGGACCGTAATCACCGCGCCCTGGACCTTCTTGCCGAGGAAGTCCTCGGCCGACTTAATGAGCGACTTGAGGAAGATAGTGCTGACCTCAGAGACAGTCAAAACACGGTCAGCGGATACGGGCTCCGAGCGAGGCGTGGCGGCGTGTGAGGCGGCAGGGGTGTTGGTTGCCGTGGTAGGGAGGGGCGAAGGGGCAGGCTGAAGGACCTTGACCTTGTAGGCGGGTTCATCCGGAACCTCGGGATGTTGGATGACGGGCGCAGAAACAGACAGAGTGTTTGCAGGGATTTCGGAGAACCTGTTGAACGCGATCAGATACAAAAGAAATATCATGTCAAAGTACACACTTCTTTCCCAGCAAGTTGCGGAAACCAGTAATGGTGTTCTGCGAGTTCTTCACCAATTGGTGCTTGGCTTGGTTGCCGATGTACTGAAAGAAACATCAGTCTCCGCCAACGCAAAACCAACCAACTCAAAGGAATGTGTAGATGGATACACTTGCGCGAGGTAACAAGGGTAACAGTATATGGAAGGAAGCGGGGAACAGGTTCTTGGGAAGGCGGGGGCGGGACAAGTAAAACGAGTACTCACGATCTCCTCCCCATGGAACGAAATCGCGCAAGCAATCTGACGCTCTCCATCCTCATTCGCGATGCAGTCAGCGGTGCCTTCCTGGAGTAGAGCTTAGCTTCGGTGGCTACAAGTGAGGGGGGGAGGTCGAACCTTCGTGAGGACCGCGATGGATGCGTACGAGTTGCCGAAGTTGATTCCGACGACGGTGGAGATGGAGGGGACCTCGATGGGTGCCTCAGCGGTTCCGTTTGGCTCGGCGGCCATGTCTTTTGGATTTTGGGTGGGAGGAAGGGAGGGAGGGGGAGGAGAAGAGGATGCGTGCGGTCTCAGCGAGGCTCGCCGCTCGACGTCGCGGGCAAATTTTGGGCGGGCGGGGAGAGATTAGATTGGCGCCCGCACATTGTCTCGACGCGTCATGGAGAGCGCGCCCGCGACGCCTCTCTTCCCCATTCCACCACCATCCGCCGGATCGTGGGCGCGCGTACTCGAATCATTACATCCATTTGCACATTACACCAGGAGGACGCAACATACAACCGCATACTTACCGATTTCGAGGTACGGCTCCATCGCACGCCGGTGTATGCGGCCTCGTAGAGCCGCAGCACTGAAGCGAGCATCCTGCAGGGAGCTTGTACATTCGCCATCTTTAAGCTGCCATGTCCTGCGGCCACCTCGGAGACATCTCCAACTTGCAGCAGCCTAAGCTCTCGCAATCGGTACACCGGGAAGAGTGCACTCAGTGCTTTGACAGTCAAGTGCGCCCTCTTCCTCTGGTGGCGCAAGCCTATTTCTGATCTCGCAGCAGGATGGGCCGCTCGGGATCGATGTATGCTTGACGTGCTTCAACGGAGGATGTTTAGATAAGGAGAGGCACCATGCGCGCTCCCACTGTGCAAAGACGGGCCACAGGTTCACGCTGAATGTGAAGCGTAAACTCAAGCCTTCCTCTAATCGGGTGTGTGCTATTGTCCTCGTCTCGTCCCTCACGTATTAAAGATCGTTCATACGTGCTCAAAGGCCGAAGATGAGGAGCCCCCCGCGAAAATGAAGAAACTTGCGATCGCCGAAGAACGTGAGGAGGACAAGTACGAGCATAAAACGACCCTGAAGTGTTGGAAGTGCGACCCAGAGAACGGCCTTGAGCTCCCTGGAGTTTCTGCGGACCCACATGTTGAGTCGCTAGTAACCGGAGTCATGCAGTCCCTGTCCTCCGCTCGGCAGTCGGAAGTCAAAGCATGGGAGGAGGAGCTCGCAGCTTGTGAGCACACGCTCATGCTCGAGCAATTTGCTACTGGTGCTATCGCCGCCTCGGGTAGGTCTATACAATGCGACCATTCCTCTTACTAACACTTTGCCGTTCGATAGGCCTCGCCCACTGTACGAAGTGCGACCTGAAGGAGAACCTCTGGTTATGCCTTACGTGCGGCTCTCTTGGATGCGGACGTCAACAATTCGGAGGCATTGGCGGAAACGGACACGGTCTGCAGCACTTCCAAGAGACACAACACGCCGTCAGTGTAAAGCTCGGGACGATTATCCCTGAAGGGAATGCAGGTGCGCGACAACTTAGACTGCTACAATGCGCGGTAACAAACCATTGCCTAGATATCTATTGCTACATCTGTGACGACTCTAAGGTGGACCCGGACCTCGCCCGTCACCTAGCCGCTTTCGGGATCAACGTGCAGACCCAGACCAAGACCGAGAAGTCAATGACGGAGTTGGTGAGTGGTTCTCAGTGGCGCGAGATGATATACTTACGTTCATTTCGTAGCAAATCGAGCAGAACCTCAAGTTCGACTTCTCCCTGACGGGCGAGGACGGGAAGGCGCTGGAGCCTGTCTTTGGACCTGGCTTGACGGGACTGTCGAATCTCGGGAATAGGTTCGTCCCGCGACATCTTGCCGTATACTGTCTACTGAACGTATACGTCCAGTTGTTACATGGCCTCGGTCATGCAGACTCTTTTCTCTCTCCCCGCATTCCAGCAACGGTACCTACCCACAGCCTCCACCCATTGGGAGGTCTGTCGAGAACCTCTCCCCGCAAGCTGTCTCGACTGCCAAATGCACAAAATCGCCGATGGCCTCCTCTCCGGACGCTACTCCCACCCGCGCCCTCACACGTCCTCGTCCCCGTCCGCGCCCAAAGAAACGAGTCCCCTCGCCCACGACTCGCCCGTCCCGGTCTTCCAGGAGGGCGTGCGCCCTGCCAGCTTCAAGGCGCTCGTCGGGAAAGGCCACGAGGAGTTCGCGACCATGCGTCAACAAGACGCGGAAGAGTTCCTCACACACCTTGTCACGACCCTCCGGCGGAACACCAAGAAACTCGGACTCGACGCGGGCAAGGAGCCTACGGAGGTGTTTGCCTTCGGCATGGAACAGCGGCTCGAGTGCGGGGAGTGCAAGCGCGTGCGGTACCGCGTGGACGCGATGGATACTGTAGGGGTGCCTGTTCCGGCACGCGAGAAGGGGAAGAACGAGGAAGGGAAGACGACATACGAGGAGGTGCCGCTGCGGGAGTGCTTGGAAGTCGTGACGGGTACTGAGGCGCTAGAATACCAGTGCCCGGCGTGCCAGAAGAAGGTTATCGCGACGAAGTGAGTGGCGCGTTTTCTTTGCGCTTGTGCTGTGCTGACGTATATTGCCACAGGCGGGCGCGGTTCGCGACGTTCCCCGAGGTGCTGGTCGTGCACGCGAAGAAGTTCCAGCTCGTGAATTGGGTGCCGTCAAAATTGGGTGAGTGCGCACGACAAGCGGGTCGTCTATTACGGCTTTAACCGGGTATGCGCAGATATCCCCGTCATCTTGCCAGAGGATGACGTCCTCCAGCTGGATGAGTACGTCGGCCACGGGCTCCAACCTGGCGAAACGGAGCTGCCGAACGACGGGGCCGGTATGTCTTATGACGCGCATTAGATCTTCCAGGTCTAACTATGACGTCATAGTTGCCCCCGCTCTGCCCCAGTTCAATGAAGCTGCGATGGCTCAGTTGGAAGCGATGGGTTTCCCGACAGTCCGTTGCCAGAAGGCGCTACTCGCAACAGGAAACAGCGACCCGGAGGCGGCGATGGAGTGGCTGTTCGCGCACATGGAAGACCCGGGTACGTCTTCCCTCCCATTGAGCCTGTCCGGTGATTCGCTCATAAAACCCGCCAGATATCGACGCCCCGATCCAACTGCAGAGTTCCGGAGGAAGTGGTGCTCCAGAGCCCTCCGCGGAGCAGGTTGGCATGCTCGCCGATATGGGCTTTACGCCCGCGCAAGCACGGAAGGCCCTCCGTGAGACCGTACGTGCCTCTTTCTGGACAGGACGCGCCGTAAATCTGACGTTCCGCGTACGTGTGTATAGGGAGGAAACGCCGAACGCGCGGTAGAATGGCTCTTCTCGCACCCCGATGATACCGGGGAAGATGCTCCTGCGGCCTCCGGTACAGAGAACAAACAAGAGGCACAAGTGGGCGGCTCGGCGGCGCTTCCCGCGAGGTACCGTCTGAAGGCGTTCGTGTCGCACAAGGGGCCTTCCGTGCACTCGGGCCATTACGTGGCGCATGTCCGGACGGAGGCCGCGGGATGGGTGCTGTTTAACGACGAGAAGGTGGTGAAGGCGGACGCGGAGAGCGTGCGGGACCTGAAGAAGCTGGCGTATCTGTACGTGTTCGAGCGGGCGTAGGTCTTGGGACGTGGGCAGAGGGCGGCGGAAAGATATCGCGTGGGGATCGATGTATGCTAGCGGTAGTGTGCTGCCGATGTGTGGCCAGGATGCGATATGCGATCGATGCGGGCGGCTGGAGCGTGGAAGGACGTCCGAGTCTGCGGGGCGAGCTAGCACGGGCCGGAGTCGGTCGTCGCGGAGGCGCGCGACAAGCACGGTGCGGCGATTGGAACTCCGACCGCGCCTTTTTGCACGCGGGGCGAGCTCAGATTTCGCGGCCTCGACCTTTCTCTTTCTCAATCTTTGTCGTCCCCGCCTCCCCTCTCCACACCGCACCCTCCCCACCCATCGCGCCCGCCATGTCCGTCAACATCCCCATCAACCAGAGCGACCCAAGTGCGCCGACGCCGCAGAACACGCCCCTCACGCACGCCCCGATCGCCCAGGGCCTCTCGCGCCCGACGGTGCCCGACATCACGGAGGGCGATGAGGAGGCGGAGGAGGCGGAGCCCTCGGGCTCGATCCAGCAGGCGATGCTCGGGCTTGTGCACGGCAAACTTTCCGGGCTCGTTGGCAAGAGCTCGGGCTACGTCGAGAACCTTCCCGTCGAGGTCAAGAAGAACGTCGAGGCGCTCAAGGGCGTGCAGGTCAAGCAGGTCGAGCTGCAGAACCAGTACAAGCGCGAGTGCCTCGAGCTCGAGAAGAAGGTGCGTCTGGGTGCTTGTTATGGGATGCGCGAGGATCGTGCAGATCGCGCGGGGCGTTCATTGTGGGGACCCTGTATTCGGGGCCGATGTGGGGTAGGGGCGCGATTGATGGCGAGGCCGCCGGAGCTCTGTGGCCTCATTAATCACCGCCCTGGCTTTTCGCGCGTCCGTAGACTTTTGGATCGCGTAGCTGCATCTGCGTGGGGCGTCGATGTCGGACGCGTTGAATCGTCCTGTTAGAAAGGGGGGCTCTGCGCTTTCTTGCGTTTTCGCGCTGTCTATCTATCCGTCTGGGAGTTCGCGTGGTGTCGTTAAGTATGATGCTGACTGATGTCATTCCCAGTATCTCGAATTGCAAAAGCCGCTGTATGACCGCCGTTTGGCGATCATTACTGGTGCGGCAACAGCGACGGCTGAGGAGATCGAGGCGGGCGAGCAGCAGTCGATCAAGGACGATCCGGATTACTCGCCTCTCCCCAAGGACGTTCAGCCCGCGGCGGCAGGCATCCCCGAGTTTTGGTTGACGGCGCTCCGCACACACGTCGCCTTCAACGACATCATCACCGACCGGGATGCGGACGCGCTTAAGAGCCTTACGGACATTCGGATCGAGTACCTCCCCAACACGGAGCCTAAGCCTGGCTTCAAGCTCCGCTTCTTCTTCTCCCCGAACGAGTTCTTCGACAACGATATCCTCGAGAAGACATACCTGTACCAGGAGGAGGTCGGATATAGCGGCGACTTCATGTACGACCGCGCCATCGGAACGGAGATCAAGTGGAAGGAGGAGAAAGATCTGACGAAGAAGTTCGAAGTGAAGCGGCAGCGCAACAAGAGTGAGTTCTCGCCCCCTGTTGCCCCGCGTATCATTAGCCTTTTAGCCTTTGCTGATTGACTGATCGCCGCATTGCTAGACACGAACCGCACTCGTCTTATCCGGAAAGCGCGCCCTATCGCGTCGTTCTTCAACTTCTTCGCCCCTCCAACGCCCCCGTCGGACGAGGCCATTGAGAATGGCGACGTCGATGAGGAGGAGCTCGAGGATCTCGAGGAGAAGTTGGAGATCGACTACCAGCTCGGCGAGGACCTGAAGGAGAAGGTGTGTCGAATTCGCCGTTGAAGCGGGGTAAAGACTCTGACGGAGTTCCACGCAGATCATTCCCCGTGCGATCGATTACTTCACCGGCAAGGCGCTGGAGTACGAGGACTTTGACGATGATGAGGACTTCGAAGACATGGACGACGACGACGAGGATGATGACGAGTTCGACAATGATGTATGTTTGTATCCAGTCTTTTTCTGTCCTTTTGAGCGTCTTCTTATCTCGCATCCTCCGTCTCACAGGATTCTGACTCTGAGGAGGAACTTCCGGCGAGGAGACGCGGCCCACCTAAGGGCCGCGGCGCGGGCGCGAATCAGAGCACCAACCCCGAGGAGTGCAATCAGCAGTGATCGTCTCAATACAGCAGCAATGGCAACGCATCCACGTCTCTGTTATGACCCCCTACCATCGCATCGCTTTCTGTCGCCAAAGCTTGACCGCGAGCAGGTGACGACTCCCACCACCTGGCTCGGCCGATTTCGGCCTCTTTAACTGCACCTTTATTTCTCTCAACCATCCCCTGCCAAATCATTACGATGTCTTTTACCCACTCTCTTCTCCCGCCGTCCCCGTGCTTTTTTCTGCTGGCATATCAATCAAAGTTGTAATCGTCGTTCCCTGCCATGTATTCGTACTACAGCTGTCGAACTAGGTCGTGTGCGCATCGGTGCTGAACCCTCCCTTCTGTGGGATTCCCGCGTGTCTTCCCCCGTGTTCATACTCTCAACCGCCTCTGCTTGCGTTGGGCGACGCGTGCTGCGGTAGAAAGTGGTTTTAATTAGCGAGCTAACATGGCCGCGGACGGCATTGCCCAGAATGGCAAATTCTTGAAAATGGGACGCGCTCAAGCGCCCATGATGGAAGTGAGTCGCGTCCCGGTCGCGCCTCGCGCCTTGACCTTCTCTACCCTCGCCGCGTCCCGCCCTCCACCTCCCCTTAGTCTCCTCCTTGCCTTGCTGGCCCCCGCCACGCCACGTGCGGCTTTAAGCCCCGGAAGGCTGCAAGATGCACTCCGAGCTCGCAAACTGGGACGGCAGCCTGGACTCCCCACAGCCAGAGACGCCGTCAGGGTCAACCTCGACATCGCTACCCCTCCCGGGGCCCAGCACCACCACCTCTGCGCCGGCAAACTCGCGTGTCGACACGGGAGCAAGCCGAAAGATGCACTCTCGCGGGGCCCCTGCCGCCCCGTCGTCCGCCGGCTCTTCACCGCTGACCTTCTCGCTCACCGCCTTCTCCGCCCCTCCCCCGACGTTTGGCCCGCCGGCTGACAAGAGCAAGAGCAAGAGCAAGAGTGGAGGGTCTGGCTTGGGTGAGATTGCTGAGTCTGTTGTGCGCGTAGAGGGCTCGTCGGCGGCAGACAGGAAGGATTTGGTTGCAAAGGACGCGTCGCTGGAGACGGTGAGTGCTGAGAATCAGCGCAGACGAGGCGAGCGCGCTGCGGTGCCGGGAGCTGACCTGCCCCCGCGCGGCCGCATACAGTTCGCGACGCGCCAGCGTACCCCCAACGCGCACCCCTCCTCGGGCGGATTTGTGGACGGGGCAGACAAAGTTCAGGTGTGTGCGCAGGTGTTCTCGGCGCGCGGCGCGTGTGGACGCGTTCTCACATCATTATCCCGCGAAGCACACCGTATCAGCGGATCAGGGGCAGATTTTGGACGGGGGAGCTGCGTATATACCGACAGGGGTCGACGAGGAAGCCGCGTTCTCCGTTGCTGCCACGCCGTCGCTGCCCGGCGCGGACGTCCAGGACACGAGCCGCATAGCGGGCGAGCCACAGGTGCGTGGCGGGGGGACTTCTTGCTTTGGATGGGATACTGACGTTCGGTTCAGCCACACCTCGCCAAGTCCCGCCCCTTAAAACCGCCTGCCGTTTCCCTCCAAGACACATCGCAACATCCCCCCCGATCGAGCCTCCCGCCGGTAGTGGAAGATAGCAGCTCTCTTCTGGACGAGGACGCCGACGGAGAGACCGACGACGAGGATCTTGTTTCTGTGTACCCCGTCGCGGGACCTTCCACCATCTCCCATCCCACTGCTAATAGTGTGAAACCCGTGAGTATGTCGTTGAATGCACGATCAGGCAATGCCTCAAACGCGCTTCGCAGTCATCAGCCGTACGAGCACAAAACAAGCCTAATTCTCATCGGACTACCCACCGAGAGCCTACTTTCAAGTCGCCGCGAGGGACTTTCGCCGATCAGTTCCTGGACGCCGCACAAGAGTACTACGTCCCACTTCAAGTGAGTACCCGAAATTGTCGAGGCAAGAGTAGAGTTTCATACCCGGCTCCCCGGCCCTCCCCTCAGCTCTCTCCGTCACCTCCGCCCCGGCCAGGGTTCAGGGACATGGATCGCGTAGATACGCCTAGTTCTCCGATAACCGTGAGCAGGGCAGGGCAGCGTGTATTTGATGTCACGTACTTACGAAACACGTTGGGAACCTTCACAGAGGCAAATGGGCGCGCGAACCCCGCTCTTCTTCTCGAGCCCTCTCTCTTCAGCTTCTCCTTCCGCCTCTCCTGGACGCCGCCCCGTCAAGAAACGGAAGCTCAATCGCGCCCTCTTTGACTACGTCGAGGTCCCGCCTCTCCCCGCCGTCCACAGGCGGCTCGCGCGCAAGTCGGCGATGAAGCCCGTCTCACAAGCCTCCCAGACCGGGAGAGACTACGCGTCGCAGCTCCAGCGCGCGTGGAACACCGCGGCGGCTTTCAACGCGCAGGGGCTGGAGTCACCCCAACGGCGCGGCCGCTCCGCTAAGAGGCCCGTTCTGTCAGCGTCACCAGAGAAGGAGGATGTCGAGTTGGTGAGCATGGTGGGGCCCTCCGTCTCCAGTGGCGCAGGTACGAGTGCGAGCGCTATGGTTCCGCGGAAGAGAGGTCGGCCGTCAGGCTCGAGCAAAAAGCCGAAGAAGCAAAAGACCGAATCTACTCTGCCTGTCGAGGATGACAAATACGACGAAGACGTACCAGAAGTCCTGGATGTGGAGGAAGTCGTTGACAACGACCCGCCCATGGATGTCTTCGACCCTTACTTCCCGCTAGTTCGGATCACCATCAGCGACTATCCACCATTATCGCCACTGCTCGCCGTCTTCCGGCACCTGTATGTGGCACAAACCGTGCTCAGCAGCTACGCGCCTCCGCATCGACATGGTGCGATTGCGACACCCCCACCGCAGGTAGCGGCTACAACCCCCCACTCCCCGCCCCCGTTTACTGAACCGAAGGTTGCTAGACCTCTACCTAGGCGCCAGACGATCAAGGCCGCACTGCGCTCTGTGAAAGGCGCTCTACCGTCGAGATCCGCCCGTCCAGCACCGATTCCTCTCTCCACCCAAACATCCTCATCTTCGACTTCTACTCGGCACCCTTCACCTACAACAGCATCTACACGACCGTCGCCTCTCCCTCAAAAGTCAACCCCATCTCCTGCTCCGACGGACACACCGCCCCTTCCCTCGCCTTTGGGGACTTCATCTTGGCCATCTTCACTACCCTGGCAATCACCCCACGCCGTCTTTTCATGCGCAGCCCCCAACAAAAGCGCCATGTTGAGCGGTCTCGACTTTCTGAACGATTACCATTCCTCTCCCCCACTCGAAGACCTCCTTTCCTCGGATGGAATAGACATGTCTAACACTTTCGACCCCCCGGACGACGATCGACCAAAGTTCTCGGACTTCCATTCGCTCCCACAGTATCCATCGCATGGTCCCCCCGTCTTCAGCGGCGCCCAGTCCGCGACGGCGTTTCGCGACGGTCATTCTGGTTTCCTCCCGACTGACACTCCTCCCGTGTTCGACGAGGCCTACCGGTCGTCCATGGACACAGACTCGCCCGAGGATGCCCCGCAAGGCATCGCCCCGTGGATGCTCCACCAGCAATCAGACACCGACTCGCCCGCGCCCTTTGACGGCACGATCAACCCCTCCCTCCTTGCCGACCTCGCAACACCGGACTCTCACGATGTTCCTCCATCTATCCCTCAGAGCTCTGGGCCCGTCGCAGGGCCCTCTCGGCGTCAGCCCCAGCTTGGTCACTCAACACCATCGCGCCCACCATCGCCACCCCCCACACAGCCGCTAGCGGCGCGGTCTGGCGACGTGTCCGAAGGGGACACTCCGCTGGCCTCCAGGACGAAGACGCCTGCGACGTTCCTGTCTAGGGCTAAGCGCACGATCCGGTTGACCGAACGTGCGATGGCCATGTCCCAGGTGTCGGGCGCGGAGACTCCTAGCGTGCCCAAGCGTGCCAAGAAGCAGAACGTAGAGAAGGCCGCGGCGAAGGGGAAAGCGAAGGCGAAGGGCAAGGGCAAGGGCAAAGGCAAGGAAAAAGCGGAAGAGCTGCCGACGCCTGTGGCGAATGCGGAGATCATCACTCAGGACGATAAGGCGACGCACAGCTGGCTCGCGCCGCGGCCGACGTTTTGTCACCAGTGCCGTCGCTCGACGCACTACGACAAGATGTGCTGCACGGCCATCAAGGAGCGCTCAGGCAAGCCGTGCGGCCTGGGCTACTGCGACCGCTGCATCGACCTCAGGTGCGCGCCACCCCAGTGCCGTGCCTCCCCGCCTCGCTCACAATGACGGACAGGTACCCCGAGATCACGTTCAACCCATACGCGGCGACCTTCATCTGCCCCCGCTGCCGGGACGTGTGCAACTGCACCAAATGTGCTGCGGACCGAAGCGAGCCCTACATCTCTGTGCGCGTCGGCCGGCTGCCTCTAGCCGGGTCGATGGAGGCGCGCGTGCTCGCGGAGGAGGCGCTCGAGTTCGACACCACGGGCAAGGTGCTCAGGCTGCCGAAGGCGCTCACGGGCGACGTCAACGCGGACGGCGAGGACGGCGCGTTCGAGCCCCCCGCGCTAGACTTGGCCGCGGGCGCGTTCTTTGGCGTGGTGTACGACCTGCACGGTCGGCGGATCGGCACGGGGTACGTCGGCGAGGATAGTCGGGAGATCAACCTTCGCGACGTGCCTGCCCCCAAGAAGGAGGCTCGCGTGAAGAAAGCGACAAAGGGCAAGAGGGGTCGCGGGCGGAAGAAGGCGCCTGAGAAGGCGTTGGAGTACATCGGCGTGCGGCGCAGGAAGGGGGGCCGGCAGCCTCAGCCAGCAGCTCCTCCGGCCAAGGATATCGCATACCTGACTCCGCCAGGAGAACAGCTTAGTGAAGGCGCCGCCCTCGAGCAGCTCATCTCTACCGACCTCTTCTTAGATCTCGCGTATCCCGACGACTCTTCCACCGCCCTCCCTAGCGCGGACGAACGCGATCGCCTACGGCCTCTCCCGCCCGAAAACGGCGCGCCACACGATCCCTGGGCCCAGCAGCCCCTCGCAGAGAAGACCCCCGCCCCCGCGCCGCCGCCGCCGCCTCCTCCTCGGCGCCTCCGCAGGATGTACATCGGCGACCGCAGCGTGCTCGACTCGCGCGCGTACGTCCCCATCGACGACCTCATCGAGCAGCGCCGGCTCGACGACGAGCTGGAGGACTGGCCGGGCCCGCCGTCGGACGCCGCGGAGCCGGCCGCGGCGACGATCGAGAAGGCGAGCGTGGACGAGATGCAGTGCGCGATCGCGCTGGCGCTGCAGGCGATATACCAGGACTCGCAGGGGGTGGCTGCCGCGCAGCCCGTGGTGGCGGTCGGCGCGGGACAGGAGGCGTCTTGAGTTTACGTGTCGTGTTTTGCGTTACGGTTAGTGTGGCGGACGGCGTTTCGGACTGGTGCGATATCCTCGTTTCTCTTTTACTGTTCCTTAATGGTCGACATGTATATTAGTGTCTATGTAATGTGGGTACATCTATAGTGGCGATAATTCCAAGTAGTCCTGAAGTGAAGTAGTGCTTTCGGGCCACAGTAGCTGTTAGCAAGTCTCCTGGTGTGTCGCTCGCAACGTGCCTACCCCTGCGATTGCGGTTCACGGCATTCTAGCTTTTCCCTTAGTACTAAATGAATGTAGGGATGCTCGTGTAAGGGTGCAGTGGCATGCGATATTCCCCTGCTTCGCCGGGCTCGGATTGGGGAGTACTTGGCGTCTATGGCTTAGTCAGGCACCTAAACCATCGCAGTGACGGTTGCGCTTTGATGTTGGCAATGGACAGTGACGCGGCGCTGGTGTGCATTCTTTGACAGGTAAGGCCCTTTGCGCGTGGAAGCTAGGATCAACACATTGACAACGAACCCCCAGGATGGACTCTACTCTCCGCACACCCTTGTCGATCCTGCACATTGGCATGATGGGTCGACTCAATGAAGACGTCCTCACCCAAATCTTCGACGAGCTTCGGCCCGGGCGCCACCTCCGTCCTCTTTCTATAACATGCAAGGCTATTAGGGAGCTGTCCAAAGAGGTTCTCTTCAGGAGTTGTTTTGTACAGTCCAAAGACCTGTCCTCTGGGAGGTCGTGTTTTATACCTGAGCAGCTTTGGTGTTTTGTTCGGTGAGGCTTATCCAGATCTCCCCCTTATACAATGTTCACAATATACCTGATGACAGGACCCTTACTCTTCGTGGCCCTTTCAAGCGAATGAATCTTATATACGACTACGAGGAGGATATGTGGCTATTCTCGTACGACTGGTTGGGCGACGCGACGAAGCAGGAGGAAGAGCTCGCTGAGGAGTTGAGGGCGGGCACTTTCCTGGAGAACGTCCTACCAAACCTCACACACCTTCGTACCGTGACGATAGACAATCCCAGCATCGCAGCGATGAGTGGCCCAACGAGAACGGCCGTCCCGTTGTCCATCATTCTCGCCACACTCTCCAGCCGACAGATACAAAACGTCACGATCTCCGGCTATCTGTATCATCCAGAGGACCCGACCCCCTTAATTCCACCTGGATCTATCCAATGTAACCTCCGATCTCTCATGTATGACCTATCAGTTTTTCGTCGCCAACCTCGCACATATCCATCTGAGAAAGCTCTTCTCGAAGCTCTTATCTCACTTCTATCCCACACTCTAGAGAAACTTGTTGCTCCCGTGGAGAACGTCCCTCTAGAGGCCATAAAGATGCAGCGGTGGCCCCACTTACGTGTTCTTACGCTCTATGGCCAGCGTCATACCATGGTAGATTCCCATACACCCGCCATCGTCGTCTTTGCCAACATGCCCAAGCTGCGATGCCTTGATCTATTCCTTGCTAATCCAGAAGGCATACAACCACAAGCAATCTGTCCAGACGGATTTTCCGGTACATTTCCGTGGCCAGAGCTCGAGCGACTGACGGTCGCTCAACCGTTGCCGAGTGACAACGTATGGGCCTACCTCCCTCTCTGCCTTCAAGCTCTCGTACTCCGCTACTGGCCCCGACGCTGGGAATGGTATAGCGCCTACTTGAAAGGCTCCCCTGTGTTGCATATGTCGGAGATTCAATGGAGAATGCCCCATCTACCCGCATCCGATGTCCTTCGTATCCTGCAACAATGCCGAACTCCGCAACTCAAGCTCCTCGAAATGGAATACCAAGTTGACGGGCAGGAGATATCTCTATTTCGCCACATTGCCCGTTCTTTCTCCTCATTGGAGTCTTTACACATCTATAGGTATCAAGATTGTTCCTCTCCAGAGGCATCCCTGGTAAGCTCTGTTTAATGCATCAAGGTTGCACAACGCTCATCATTGCGGTCTTGCAGAAACATATTGCGAATGCATTGGCACATCTTCGGGTGCTGCGCGTCTTACGAATCTATGCCGCCTGTCCTCCTTTGGATGAAGATATGCCATGGGATACGTTAAACGAAGAGCGGTACCGTCTACAGGAGGAGATTGCTCTCATTTTCGCAGCTAGTTTAGGCCATACACTTGACGGCATACACGTACTCGTCGACGACGATTCTCAGCTCGGAAGCTGGGTAGAGTTCAAGGTGTCCCATACTAAGACTTCCGGTCAAGACATTGGGACTTCAGATTCTTTCACACTAGTGCGCGATCGTACATACAACGTCGATTTCAGCAATCGGTATATCCTGTACCCATACGCCCACGTGTAGGACCGGGAAGATATTTCGAGATCATCGCTTAGCAGACCTACCCGTAGGCCATTGTGAGACAATGTACGACTGCGCTACGAAGGCAATTATTCAGCTGCCATACTATACGCGAAGTCCAGCCGGTAATATCATCATGGGCCCGACGTCGTGAACACCGAGTTTATGGGTTTATCTTGACCCTGAATGCGCCACTAGGACACTACAAGCAATTGTGAGCGCAATTGTCTCTCCCTGAGAGGGCGTGGGTTACAAATCAGATAGTCTGCGGATTCCGGGTTCTAGCTACGGCTGATCATGATAGTCATAGCAGATAAATGGCGGGTGAAGCATGTGGTTATTGGAGGGTGACGCAGCTATTCTAGCGTACTGCTCTCTCGACAGCTTAAATGAAACGTATACGACTCGCCGGAACAGTGACCGTAGGCAGTCTAGCGCTGCTAGCAGTGGTGGTGGTCTGAGGCGCAAGGCCGCCCGGCGCTGTAAGGCAGGAGGTGCCTGCATGAGTCGATTATCTAATCTGTTCCCACACCATCCGGCAGCGTCGGCCAAGTCCGTCCCCCGCCACATGGCGCCAACGAATGGCATTCTCTCAAGCCTTCTTTTCATGGCTCGCCATTATGAAGGGACTCACATATCGCAGCAGTGAGTCTTTTGCTACATATGCTCACACGTCAGTGGCGTTGACTCACTACAATCGAATATAGGAGGCCCAAGACCGTCCTCAGCTCCGGGCCTATGAGCATCCTCAATCTCGACGTTTTGTTGTATCTCATGGAAACCCTTCAAGATGAAGCAACTCTTCTTTATTTTAGCTCGATATGCACATTCATCCGAACAGTATCCATGCCGATTCTCTTTCGCCATTGCAACGTATCAATATCCACATATCCAGACAAGTTCCCTCCACAAACGTTATGGTCGCACATACAGTGAGTTCGAAAGCTCCGATCTATTCATAGTATAGCCAGACGGTCTGATGAACATCTGCAGGACGATGGAACTACTGGACTGCTTCTCGATGAGATTCGCGGATTTCTTTCGGACCATTATTGAAGGAAGAGATTTCCTCGCTACCGCCTTGTCTCAAATGCCTCGCCTTCGTTCTCTTGCGCTCAACATCGACTCTCTCGATAGGTTTACGAAAGCCGAGATCCATTCAACAGTTATTAGCGCGATACTCTCCACCCAACACCTACGCGAGTTCCGCATCGCCTGCCCATTCTTCACCCATGAGGTCCCGCTTCACATCCATCGTCAATTCAAGATCCCCCCACTCACTCGCTTTACTTACCTACAAGCGACCTACGCTGCCTACCCCCGCGCCGCGCCATCCCAACCTGGCTTCCTGACCCTCGTCCTCGAACAAGTGCCTGAAACTCTTCAAGAGCTTTCCTCCATCATCGAACCCCTCCCCCTACACATCCTCCATCAGAACCAATGGCCGCAACTCCGCGTCCTCGATCTCTACGGCGAACGCCAGACTGTACCCGGAAAGCCTTACATCACGCTCTTCTCTCAGATGCCGCGCCTCAAAGAACTTACGCTCGTACTTGCGGATCCACAAGGTGGCGATCAACGTCACGCGATATGGCCACCAGGTCATCCGGCGGTGTATCCGTGGCCAGAACTGGAGCGCCTCACCATCACCCAGCCTCATCCCGATGACCAGCTCTTCCACCACCTCCCTCCTTCCATGCGCCACCTAACACTCCGTTACTTCCCACATCCGTACGTGTTCCATCTCGAGAGGGATGGCCCGTTGGAATTTAACTACCTGGATAAGGTGTGGAACCCGCCATCGCCGCTTTCTCCATTAGAGATGATCGATATTCTACGGCGGTGTGCGCATCGCGTCCCTGACCTGACGAATCTGGTTGTCGAGTTTCAAGGGGATCGGCGGCGGCTTGAAGTTCTACGATGTGTAGCAAGCTCGTTTCCATGTCTCCGATTCTTCCAGTTCTATTGGTACGAGGGGGAAGAAGACCTCCGTGATCCAGATGTTGTGCGTCACATTACGTCTTTTTCCGAGGGGATAGCACTAACAACATTGATCGCTTAGGGGGTTATAGGAGAGGCTCTGTCGTCTTTGAAAGAACTTCGGGTGATCCGAATGCACCTGGACTGGCCCAGTTCTTATAAGCGGCCATTCGGTCGCAGGAAGACCATTTACCAACGACACAGATATCGGAATCAAGAAGCCCTCATAGAGCGCGATATCCTATTTGCATATTTCGCCGCTGCAGACGTGCTCGTGCGCAAGTTACACCCGACGGTGGAGTTGGTGTGTTTCCTCCAATATGATGAGGCTTTCTTTTGGTGTGAGTTTCGCGCTGTGCGAGGTACAGATGGGGTGTGTTATGCACAGGTGGAAACTGTCGACGACGACGCCACTCGAGCGCGCTACGGAGTGTCGTGAGTGCCATCTCATTACCTGACGTGATGAATCATCTAACTTGCGCGACAGGATTTTGGACTCGGACGGTCGCTGCGAATAGATTTTATGTGTTCATAGCAGTACAGGCTTCCCTGGCCGATCACATTTAGCGTCTTGCTCGTGCCCGTATTCTGCAATGCCAAGTACACAGATGATCTGGAAATCAATGGTTTACAAGCAATGTACTAAACAAGTAAACTCCATCTACGTCCATGGTGATCGCTTTCCAGTGAACATAACAGGCTGGTGACGATGTCACAAGTGAGAGAGGGCTCCTCAAGTTACCGCCGGAACACGATGGGAAGGCTTGCCGAGAACTTGGGTGTGAATAACAAAAACCACGAATACGCGCGGAGATGGACGGGGGAGGAGAGAATGAAGTGATAGTACAGATGACTACATAGTATCTGCCGGCGACTTGAAAGAGTACAAGGGAGACCACGGTTTCGTAGGGATTACGTTGAATGCACATTCGTCTATGACATGTATGGCAGCTTAAGGAAGGTCTGCAATCGAGGATTCAGGAAGCTGATATGCCTCGTAGCCTGTCTCGCCGTGTACACCCATGTACTGCCCAGCTATACGAACGTAGGGCTTCTGCAGCGCTGAATCAAGGGGATTGTACATGTGGACCATGGCTGTTTGGAACCAGTTCTGTTTCAGACAGGCAAATCATCAGAGCGCTGATATCAAGAAATCTCAAATTTATCATACCAGGCCGAACTTCCCGGAGAGTGACTTATTGTAATCGCTGGTGTCTTTCAGTGGAGTTGGCCAGACGAGCCCTTCTAGATCTTTAGTATCACTGCTGCCGTACCGGAATCTGTAGACGAAGTTGTAAATATTTGTGGAAACCACCACATCCGCGGCTGCTGGGTTGCCTTTGCTGGGAATCGCAGCAAATGTGAGGAAGCAGAAGCAGTGGTTCGGGCTCTCAAACTCGGAAGAGATGGTGAAGGGTGGTCTCTTCTTGCTGACGTTCTCTTCGACATTGACATTCTGTCCCGGTGCCGAGAAATACTCGGCCATTTGTTGCACCATTTCCAGAGGGAGGCTAGAAGTACTTTTACCTGAAAACGCGTTGCAGGTTAGAGAGCGAAACGAGATAGGAATTTCCGGGGTATCATAATGAAGCGATGACTCTCTCTCACTTACCGGTGTCAAGGTGAATCTCCACATGGCGGCCTTCGCCTGAGGGGTTGGGTGGAATTTCAATGACTCGGTGGGAATCCGCGTCCCATCCTTTCTTTTCCGGCGCCCACCGTTTGATCTCCATTTTCTTCAAACAGAGAACCCACTTGTTACGCCCGAAGTGATCTGATGCTTCGAGTACGCGCAAAGGATGACAGAATGGAGGCGTCTTTGCACATGGCCAAGTGTTGAATGCCAGAAACCTGGGTATCAGTGAATTCTTTAAACGATCAATTCTAACTTCGTAGGTATAGACACTCACGACACTAAGTACTGTTTGTCCTCGTCCTTGACGTCGACTAGGAGGGCTCGGCTGTTGGGAGACGGACGGAGGCACCAATACATTGCTATGCCTCCTTTAGAAGTAGACTCCTGTTTAGAGTGCGTCGCAAGCGAACATTTCTCTAAGAATTGGTCGGGTATAGAAGAAGAAACACTCACAAACTCCCGGTTTCGCGGAAGGTATCCGGACAATTTATTCAAAAATGCCTATATATTTCGTGAGGAAACGGAAACGCAAGATTTGAAAGTTTATCCACAACTTACCGGCACGCACTCCCCGACAAAATGCGCTTGATACCTTCCGCGAAGTGATTAGCCACTTCGATCGCGTAATTAGCAAACGAGAGTGGTACGCACTGCGAACGTCCCAATCCAAGAATTCCGCCTAGTCCATCCGTCTTCAGGATTTTGGTGAGGGCACAAGCTACTTCGAACTGATACCGCATCTTCAGTCGTTCCCGCCAGCGTCCATTTTCGTCCCACTTGGAGGTGTCGAGTTCTACAGGTGTATTGAACTCCGGGAGGCCAACATCTATCGGGAGAATATTGAGCTATAACCACGCCACGCCAGAGGCTACATATTGCAAATCCACTCACAAACTCTACTCCCGTCGGTATACTTCAAGAGAGACATCGACTTGTTCTTCCCAATGTCCGTCAAAGGTCCGGTGCGGACGACAATCCCGTGATTCTTGATCAGAGCGCTGTCTCGACAGTAATTCTGCACATCGGGAGCCCAATCTTTTAACGTGGGAAGAGTATTACCCGTATCAGTAAACTGAAGATTGTTATCACCAACAAGCCAACTGGAATGATGCGTTTCAGTTGACGACATGAGATAGTATGTGATTTCACTCACGTGTCGTTAGATCCTATTGGAGAGATAATCGATTATTACAAACGAGCGGATTGCATTAGAAGGAGGAATAAGTACCTGTATCAGGAATCACAGTCCCACTAGGGTCTGAACGCTTCCCATCCCCAACAATCTAAAACGTATAACCTCAATATCGCTATAGCTTTCAACTTCGCTTGAACATGAACTTACGACAGTTGTCGTATACATTCGCGCTGATGATCGCTTTAATAAAGTGCACAGAGAAAATGATTGAACGGACATACTGATGCCACATTTCTTTGGCAGTATCTCTTGATCGAGCGAACAGGCAACTATCCCAATGGCATCGCGGGACGAGAGATCGTACTCGTCACTCTTCCACTTCAAGTTCGGGGATGGAGGGTCCTCTACATCAGTAGAAGAGTCTCCAGCGGAGTCCTGTAGGCACGCAATTTCAGCCCACCTCAGCCGTACAACGCGAGGGATTTAAATACCGAAAGGGCTGTATCGGAGCCACTGTCGATGATGGTGACAGTCGGGGATGCGGGAGGAGATAGAGCATCCTCTCTTCCCGCTGCCTCAGCATCCGCCTCCGTCTCCATGCTGAGGTCTTCGTTGTCCGGGTAATCTGCCATGCGCTGTATTACGACAGAATGTTTTGTGAGCGTTGGAGTATACAGATTCGAAGGGACTCGACGTACGAGGGCAACCGCAGGGAAGTCATCTGGAGGTGTGAGAATGAGAATATATGGCGCGTCTTTGGCGGTCATTGTGAAAGAGGATGGGATGTCCTAGGTGTAACTCATAGGGAGTGATATATATAGGGAATCTCTCTCTGCGCAGATTGTAGCTGGACAGACCTCAGCGATAACCCAATCCCGGGCGTGCGGGCTCGAAGGCTCCATAAACAGCTACACGTAGTCGAATGACAACAGTACCGTTCCTCCAGGAAGTTCTCAGATGCGTACACATCACACAGTGATTTCGGGCGATGAACAGACGGCACACCTCATCCGTGACATGAGGATATTCCACATCCATTTCTGATTGAGCGAAATAACGATCGAAGGTCATATACAATAACGGAATATCGAGAGAACTCACTGAGTGTAGCATGGCGCCACAATGCGATGATGGAGGCGATACGGCCAGAAGCGAGGGTAAGGAAGAGCCTGAGACGCTGGTAAAACACCCAATGATCCCGAAAGAAGGTATTCGGGGCCAGCACGTATGCCTTGTGTTCCGCTTCCTCCCCGCAGCTGCCTCATGTTCATCCGGAAAACGCTAGAAGACAAGTTAATACAAGATTGTTCAAGATCTATAATTATTGGATTTGCGCAGAAAGGGAAGACGAGGGTTACGTACGATACGTAGATTGCAGGGAGTATACACCGTCATCCAAATGACTCTCTAGCGTTATTCGTATCAGAGGTGTGTATGCTTCGTATGGTCTTAATGACACCCACATCAGATTCCAAGCACGCGGTCAACACAATGGCGCTGCTTCTCAGAGCCTGAGTCAACTATCTCCGGTCGAGCTTTCACCGCCAGACAACGAGTACTCACCATCCGAGAATTATTGCGCTACCACATGCCAAGGCCCTATTGGTTTAGCAGCGGTGTGGTTCGCCTCGTGGAGCACTGCGTTCAGGTTCAGACACCGAGATCTTCCGGTTTCGATTCAAGCCCTACAGCGTGGCCTTCAGCACGAGAAGAAGAGTCGTTCGCTACCATCGATAATCAGGTGAAGTCAGGGAGAAGCTCCCCTCAACAAACGACGTACCGCATGCAGAGTTAATTGTGATAACTTTCATGAGTGGTCGAGTATTCCTACACGGACATATTCACCCTCACCTGGAACAAACACGAAGTATACGTTAGAACGCGTGTACAGCCTGCGCCTCCACAGCTAGGTTTCATACTATAATACCCAGGCTCGACCCAGCCATGGTTCTCATTTCGCGATTGCATCTTTAGTATGACTTTTTTCCCGAAACGGTACCAACGGCCCAGAATTCGGCGGGGTCCACAAAGAAGCCAGCTCTTCGGAGTCGTGCTGCATGTGCACGCTGTGCGGGGGCGCCGGACACGTGTGAGTCTAGTATTTTGTGACAAGGATTTCTGAAAGTGGGAGATCATCGCTACGGAATCCAATTGTCTTGACTCACCATCGCGACTCGAAGCACACATAGCGGCCGCCTGCATGTACAGGCGTTGACGTTAAGAATAGGGTTCGGCGGCGTCGAAGCAGCTTTGTGCACTGCCGCGACCACCAGAAGGTCATTCTGATCCGACGTCCCATGATGAAGATTTAGAGATATGCTGAGGCGGTACTAGGAAAACGACGCCGACTCACCCATGTCCTATCTCACCATCAACGGGAACCGGCGTCAAAGGAAGCAGGAGCACCCGAATAGCCTTGTTCGCCGTGTTTTGTGCTGTCTGTCCTCAACCTCTGAGGACAGCGCGCCACGAGGTAGGTTCAAGGTGTGCCTAAAATCCGCTGAGCAACCGGGTATCTGCTGGGGGCGGTGGCGGTGGTTTGAGTAGAAGCTACGTCACATGCTGCGGCGCGCCGCGTTGAGCGCCAGGTCGGCTGTGGCGACTGCAGACTCCGACCGGCGGCGACCTTGTCTTCTCCTCTTCGCTTGTCTTCTCATGCCTCTCCAGTCTGCTCCAACCTCCTCTTGACCTGCCCACGGTGTTTTCGGACTTCTTGTCGCTCGTACTACGCGCCAGACAGCATGTGGAAGATCAAGCTGCCGACAAAATTTTCTAGCTTCCGCCACATCGTCGCTTAGCCGGCGTGCCAGGTGGGTGGTGTCCTCTTTCAGCCTCACAGGCATCCCCATATCATGGAGACATTGACACTAGCATCACCGGATGTGAATGATGAAGGACGGGATGATGATATGCGGGGATACTAGGCTCCATGGATGCTGGTTCAGGTATGTGGCGAGCGCTGAGCCTTTTTTTCGCTTCTCGGCGTCATCTCCTCCGCGGTCACCCTCCCTAAGGCGTGCGGCCACTTTCGACTTGAGCAACCCATGCACGAAGATATCCCTCATTCTCGACCTCCACAACACCAACGCCGGCACTTCGCGACACGCCTTGCGGATGTACGGACATCGCGGATGCTAATTCAGGCAATGTACTTTGCGCCTGCGATCATCATAGCGTCTCGCAGTACGTATCAGCTATATTAGTATGGTGATTTTGAATACTGATTATTCGACGTCCCTCAGAGAAACTATCCTTCCATCACGAAGACCCTTGGTGGCGATCTCCCGTCCTCGTAACCCGATCTTTCCCTCACGCTCACCGTGTTTCAAAGTCATCTTAGATCTTAATCTTCTCCGGTGTGGCGACGTAGCCCATTGTGTCACAGTTCACTCAGGGGTAGGCTCGACTGTCCCTCTCAGTTCGACACGACGATGCGCACGAGTATGCGAGACGCCCCGGGGGTCTCGTTCGGCGTTTGCTGCACAAGAATAGTGTCGGCTGTCACAGGGAGTAAGACGGTCTATGAGACCACAAGCGAGCCTGCGATCCATATGCCGTGCTGGCACCGGACGCATGGAGCGATCCAGGAGCCAGACATCTTCCAATAGAGCATTGGGGGCGCATGCGGGTAGGCGCCGGCACTCGTGGAGGCATGTACGACGGTCGGCGAGTCCATCAGTGTTCTCATCACTGTGGCACTGTGGTAAGCACGCCTCTCTGGTTCTTTGGAGGGCGTTGAGGATAGTCATTAAGCCCATTTCATAGAATGTAATTAGAACTATCCTAGTTGCGAGCGCAGCCCTCGTCAAATATATCTTTCTATGTTCGCGTCGCATCCAAATCTCGCGAGTGCACTATTTTTGTGTTCATCACGGGAATGTTCCGACTTCTCAGCAGAGTCTTGAGTAACGATATCTGCCTTTGATGGCTTGGACGAGTCTGGAGAGGTTTGCTCATACTTATATGGTGATGCCAAATGCGTTATTCAATTATTGTATAGTATTGCTTAATAGGAGTATATCCGCATCTCATAAACTGCATGATTGGCACTGCGACTCGGAGTCGTTGAGGGCTCTAGGCTGGGGCTAAGGCCTGTTTAAATTTCAGACGTTCACGTACAAACTACAGACTCCAGAGTGCAGGCCAGCAAGCCCCTGGAGTGAGGGCACGTGATAGGAAAGTAAGTAGGCGCCAATAAACCCCGGCCCCCCCCCCCCCCGATTCAAGTCAGTCTCGCTCTGGACGCTCCTCGCCGCTTGTTTCCCCATGAGTGTATTCTCGAGGCCTTTATTCTTCACATGCACATGCATAACAAACTATAGAAGCACTTCAGCACCCTCTGCGTAGGACGGTACGTATGTGCCTAACGTCAAGCCGGGCAGAAGTTTTCAAGTCTCCGCCTACGTGTGAAGCTCCCGAAACACGAGTCAACGCAAGAAACTCAGCAGACACATTATTGGGTGTAGATGGTCTACCCCCCAGGAATGGCTGTCGGAGGTACGATCCGCTCGGGTCTTGTTTATGGTGCGTTCGAGGTGCGTGTCAGATTCCCTCTGTCCTTCGCTCTGGCCTCATGCGTTCGCCTGTCCCCACTCCATCCCATTCGTCTGTACTCTGGACGTCAGGGTTTTGAATCTTCAATATAACGCCCGTAGCCGTCCACGTCCATTATTCACGCCCGACAAACGGCTGTATGCACAACCAACGATCGTTATGGAGGCCCTCGTAGACAGAATACAACTTGCATGTAATGCTGAGTCAGGTGAGTCTTTTTTCACATATCTTGCCCATTCTTCGAATGTCGACGCAGAGAGAGGTTCTGACCAGCTGTACAAGTCGCAGTCGACACGTTCGTCGTGCTTTCAACGAGACGACCTGCTAGATCCTCACGTCTTTGCTACTGGAGGCCACTGAGCTGGTCCGTTTAGAGTATGGGCGAGCAGCCGTAAGGGGAAGGGGACAGTGAGCAGCGGCATGAATGGATAGCGACTTGACTTTCTTCCGTATGTCTGAATCACATCTGGTTATCTCTGTACTCTATTCCCCTCGAGTATGCACTGTGTCTTCACAACGCCGGGTGACTTCGTGCCCGACATTGGTGTCGGCCGCCCTGTCGACGGACACCTCTGCTGAAGTTCCTCTCCGCCGTCTATGCATTCCTCCGTGCCACGTGAATACCGGTACACTGAATGTGCCAGCAGCCTGGCACGGCGATCACCTCGAGGTGGGAGTGCACTGTTGCAATTGCTTCTCAGCTATCCGCAATATCTCGCGTTCGTCTCCCCTCTATCACAAGGCCTGGGATAGACACCTTGGGCAGGCTGACGAGAGGGCAGCCGTTAAGTTGCCGAACCTGCAGATCCGTGCCTCTCATCCAGATATCCTTCTTCAGCGTCCCCATTTCAGATATCTGACTGCGCATATTAATAGAGAACCATAGCGCGGCAGAGCGCGGCACGTGAAACAAATATCTCGACCAATGAAACGGAAGCACTGACTTCTGCTAGATATCTTGGATAGCAACGCGCGAGCTCCAGTCCGCCGTGCATTTTCTCCTACTCTCAGGTCGCTCATGTACTACTTAACAGCTATGTGTAGACCCTCTCGTCAATTCATCTCATCCTCTACCCTCCAGAACAAGGATCGGCGCAATGTTGACCCCGACGACCCCCTGGAACATCTACGCTGAACAGCTATTTCCTCTGGGCTATGGACACCCTCTCTGGCACCCAGAACCTGGAAACGGACGTGAAGTCCACATCGGTGACGTTGGGTGGCTCAGCGAGGGCGCCTTCAAACCTCTTTTTAACTCGACGAAGCCCCACCACCATCCGCTTAACAAGAGATTGGGCGTTCCAGACCTCTTTTCCACCTTCGATTTGGATGAAGTCCTCGTCGGGGAGTGTGTAAAGATCTCTCAACCCATGGTCTGCAGCCGCAGCATACGCACCCGGGCCATCGAGGCCAGCATGGGGCTGAATGCTAGCGCGTAAGTTTTTCCTCAACCCGGATCCCTCCTTTGGACACAGTGGTCGGATATGGATATTCCAATGAGTACCCGTATTCAGCTCGCGGCGTCCGTGTGTGTCTACTCAGTACGTGTTCCTACTATCTGGTTCTGCCAGTGCTGAGTCCGAGTTTGAGAGGAGTTTGCTAAGGGGTCAAATCTCTTCGAACAGGCCTGTGTCTCTGCACCTGTTTGCGGATAGACCATGCTCGCGTGGCCAAAACACTCAGATAGAACGATCTGACGATATATTTTCAGTGTCTTCCCTTCTGTTACAGCGGGAATCGGATTCAACATCCAGTTCACGAATGAATCCGGTGCCCTCCTAGCCCTAGAGTCACCATGCGTCAGCAAACAAATGGAATCGAGGCGATTAATCACAACCTACATGCGAGAACATATCGACAGCTGGCTGGCGTTGGCCAACGGGCGCTGGGGTCTCGGACTCAAAGAGCGGGATCTTGTCTTCGTTTCTGGAACAACTAAAACGAAACGTTGGATAATCGCAGCTTATGAAGGGGTAACAAAAAGTCATGAAGGCACCATCTCGTTAGAGTGCGGTGGTTCTTCTTCCGCGAAACTCTCCATCCATCTTTCCGATCAAATTCTCCCCGCGACTCATTATCGCATATGCCCGCCACTACACCCGTACGACATTCCAATATCGAGCTATCCATCTGCAGAGGTCACCCCAAGTGAGGCGCAAGACCAGTGCGTTTTCATCCACTACTACAAGATGCGTAGGCGCCTTTGGTGGTTGTCTAGAGACCCAATTCGTGCTGCTGCCGGCCCACATGATCCGCCATCTGCCCCCCGTGACCCCGACGTTCTAGAGGGTATCACTGTGGACCGGGACGAGCACATTCATGAGGACTATCTGAAACGCACCACGGCTGCCAAATTGGTAAGTGAAGACTTCATCTCGTATGTTTTAAAATGTGCCGATCTCCTGGTTATACAGCCTTGCGACCCTGTCAACTACCTACTTGATTATATATTTCAGGTGCGTATTCGATATTTGAGCATCCGCCTTCCTTCCGATTAATATGTTCGCATTTCCACACATAACAGAATTCACCAGTCGAATTTGCTCTCGCTTCCACTCAGGACTTTCTTAGTGCTTTCGACGTAAGCTTTTCACGGTCCGCTTGTAATCATCTCGCAGACGCAGTTTATCAGCTTGCAAACTTCCCAAGAGATATACCAGCAGCGCTGAAGAAGCTTTCCCCCAAGATTATAGCTGATGGAAATGGTGGGTGTGAATGCCACGGACCCGCGCTCCCGTCCCGTTACTGATGATGCCATGGTACAGTCGGTATGATTTCTCTTGTCAGCCGACAAGTTCCATGCAAGAGGAACTCCTACGATGCGTCGGGGACCTCGAAACTGACACAATCATCCAAGCGACTGAGATCCAGCAAAGAAAATCTAAGTGATTCGAAGGTTCAAGGTAGTTCTAAGTACGTGCGTTGGCCTTTGCTTGATTATAGCTCATACTTATTGGGAAATCAGACAATCTAAAGGGAAGAGGAGAAGGCCTTCAGATGGCCAGAGCCGACATAGAGTTAGCACAGGAGTAGAATTCCATGACCGATCAAACTCTGCATGTCGCAATGCTTGTAGTGCCGCAGGGCGGCGCTTCTTTGAGGAGCGTCTGGGATCCTTGTCGGAGTTCTCCCTGGCGGAGTACGGAAGCTCGCTTTTCCTCTAACTTGAATATTCAGCTCATGATTGTTATTGCGTTAGGGGTTGGCGGATGCAAAACAAAAAAGCCGACAATATGCGATCAAACAAACAGGCTAAAACATACATCGATAACAGGGAAACATGGCGACATAAAGAAACCATACGCTGGCTACCAAATCCCAACAGCGCTGCATTCTCTGTGAAAAACAACTCATACACCGACCTGCATCCCGAACGCGAATAGAGCCTGTCGCACATTCTCAAGCCGCTTCTTCTTCGTCAACAGCTCGTCGCGCGTTGCCACCACAGTCGGGTCCTCCGCCACGTACGCCACGCACCGCTGGTGGGCAGTCGGTGTTCCAAGCCCAAGCCGCTCAAACAACCGCCCACGGATCGCATCGGCGAACGCGTACAGGAAGTGGTGGTCGATCGTCAGCGGGACATAGTCGATTACTCTCTGTCATCCCGAAGGCGCACCCAGTCCACAGGTCGTCAGCATCGCGTACGCGAACTTTAACGGGGAACATACCTTGTACGAGACCTGGAAGTACGCACGGACTTCCGCCATGACCGCGAGCTCGTCCTCGTACATATCGGGCGGGTTAAGCTTCCCCAAGTCGGTCTCTTTGACACCTTCGTACCCGAGCTTTGCCAACCCGGAAAGGACGCTCATGAGAGCCTCCCGCTTCTCTGCTTCCGGATCTTGTGGCCCAGGTGGCACGGCCGGAGGTCGGAAGCCCGCGAAGGCAAGTGGGTGCTTCTGCGGTTGTTGCAAGCTGGTGTCGGGAGGCAGAGGCAGACCGGCCGGGAGTGCAGTACGCTGTTGAGATATTGCTGCAAATACTGATCCACCGGAAGACGGAGAGGCCCATGGAGCGAAGGCAGTGTGCTGCGAAGACGAGGATGCTGGTGGCGCCGACGTAGATGCAGTGACTGGTGCGCTATTCGTGCGCGGGAGCTTTAGAGGGCGTTCCCGAGGCGAGGAAGGTGCCGGCGCACCCGCGCGCTGTCCCTTGCTCTTCTTGCGCTTCCGGCTCGGAAGCGCCAATTCCGCTGTGTGTTCGGCGTCAGGATAGCCGCGACAAGGATGAAAGACACACTCACGTCCACCAGAAGGTGCGACGAACGTCGAGTCCAGCATGAGCCCCGGCACGGTCATCGGCGTCACGCGCTCGGCGGGGCCCTTGCCTGCTCGTGCGTCCTTGTACTTAGAGAGCCACTTGTCGCGACACTCTTGGAAGTAGTGTCCGTTCTGCGTGAACGGCACACTTTCGAGCTCCAGCACCATGCGTAGCTGCGACTTTGTCGTCTCGCCACAGCTCTCCATGAGCTCCACCATCACCGGCCTGCACGTGATCGTAACGAATCAGGAACAATTAGTCGGGTGGCACAAGGCGGGGGAAAAACGTACTTGACAGCAGAGATGAGGCCGCTGTAGCGAGAGAATTGCTCTTTGATCAGCTCCATAACTGCCTCTTTGAACTCGACCTCGACGTCGCTAAAGCAGGAGAGCGTGGCCGTTCCCCAGGTCGCTCGAAACGTTTGAAAAAGGGACAGCTTGGCCGCGTAGGGGACATTCCCAGGAAGCTCGCGAGTCACAGACCTGCAAAACGGCATGATCTGTATGTATAGAAGGAAGGTGTAGACGGACGACGCACCCGCAGAGGTGTTCCTTAACGTCCTCCAGATACATGAGTGTTCCTGTAGGCTTCCCGTCTTTGTCGATCCCGTCAAACCGAACATATTGGGATATGTCGGCGGGAGCTTGCGTCGCGTTCTTATACGGAACGAACGGAGGTGCGGTGGACCTTATCGCATACTTGAAGTCCTCGTACGTGTCCCGATTCGCTTGTACTAGGTCCGTGCTCGATGGCGAGCCAACGACACGTTCCTTGAGGTCCGCACAAAACTTGGTCACGAGCGTGTAAACGAATGCAACCGGGTCTTCCACCATGGCTGGAGGAAGTTTGGCCAATTGCGTGTTGCAGCTCTCCAACTGCGTCGCGACACCATCAAGGATACCCGGCAAACTATGATGAACGACAGTTATATCATCGATAAGCTCACGGGACACGTAAACAAAGATGGGAGACGTACGACTCGCGGATGATTTGAGTCAACAGCCTGCTAACGTTCCTCACGAGATTCGTGGTCCCAAATCTGTTTTGGTGAGTCGAGCCTGACCACGGTGCCGTGTTCCGGAAGAACGCAGATTCTGTCACACGTGCCTCGGGACCACAAAGCCCACGCGCCCGCTCGTCGTCATCTGGCTGGCGAGTGCAATAATAGCCGTGGTGAAGTGAATGGCGACGCCCTTCGAGAACTTCGAGCCATAAATCACGGGCCTTTGTCGAACCAGCTGTGAGAGTGTCGGGTTTGGTCATTACACCTAAGAGAAAGTCAGTGCTGTGTGTCGAGCCGAGAAGGGTATATATCGTACCTATCGTGCGCAACCCGCGAGGATCCGCAAGCTTGGCCAGCCGAGCCGCCTTCTGGTTCTCAATATCGTCTGAAATTAATGAGTAAGATTGCAGGGCTCGAGAAGAGAGCTACGTACCGCTCATGGGTAGCGTTACAAGAATGAGACTATTCCCGTCGATGTACGACTTGACAAGGTTCTCCACGAGAAGCACTATATCCTGGTCCGCGTTCTGGACGATACCTATGATGCGTAGATGCACGTTTAGTTGACGCGTAATTGCCCTGAATCAAAGGCACTCACCTGGAAGGTCTACGAAAGACAAATCCGCCAGATCAGGCCCCGAGAGCTCAACACACACGACGTTCCTTGAAAATGGCATCGCGCTTCGATTCGCCTTCAATTGCTCATCACTCATAGTGATGAAAGTCGCCGCGGGGGTGTTAGGACTGAGAATTGCCGCTTGGGCACGACGGAGCAAAGGCTCGACCTGAGCCTTATCGGCCAAGAGGGGACCAAAGTTGGTTTCCGAGACTTCGCCTCTAGGGGATCGGCCATCCGCCTCGTACTCCCAACGTATCTTTATCTGACACGACCATTGGTCTCTCGAATGAGAGAGACGACATTCCATCGGGCATCGGGTGCATGTCCCTGCATCCCGAGGAACGTTGATCTATAGAGGGATGTCAGTTTACATTAGTTAGAGGTATAAATATCCTCAGCACACCCCGGATATAGCCTCTACAAGACTGGACTTGCCGGCACTTTGATTTCCGATGACAACGATGCGAGGGAGCTCAACATCAATATGTGCTCTTCAAAACGACGGTCAGAGGCGTTGATGAAGGGATAGAAAATGAGAAACACACCCCAGTGCCCGAAGTTGGCCTACGAATTCGATGAGCTCCTTCGAGCTCTTACCATAGTCGGAATTGAGGAGTGTTTGATGTTGGACACTCCCCGACATGATGACGGTAGCGCGCTCGCTATAAGCTCTGCGGTAGTAGATATACTGGCGATATTCCGCTGTATGGTAGATGAGCCACTCGATAACGAGTGAGAAGGAGGAAGTGGGGGGCTGTAAAGCATGGTGCGTTGAGAACAGGACCACCCCACCGCAGATCCCGCCACAAAGCCCAAAGACCTTCCAAAAACGGAAAGTTCAAACGTGATCGTGACGGTGCCGCGGCGGTTCTTGAAATACGATCAAGGCTATCATTCCGCTTCAATCTCCGCTTATCTCCAAGTCAAGTTCCGTCTCTAACGGGTCACGGATGACATGAGCTCTAGACATCGTGAGGCTGCATTATCGACAGTTTGGTCACTCAAAGCGAACGATGGCGGCCTCTTCCCTCTGCATCCGTCTCGACTATGACGTTTTGTTATGTGTCTTACATATTCTTCAAGATAACGCGGGTCTATTACCTTTGAGCTCTGCGAACAGGGATATCCGGGCGGCGTGCATGCCCGTCCTCTTTCGCGTCTGTAAGATCTCGATTTACACGTTCCCTGAAAGATTTCCCCCACAAACATTATGGCCGCATATACAGTGAGTTTAATATCTCCGATGCGTTCATACTAGCATAATAAGACGATCTGATACATATCTGTAGGGCATTGGAATTACTGGATTGCTTCTTGGACAAACCCCATGATTTTTTTCAGACCATTATCCAGGAGAGGGACTTCCTCGCTACTGCCCTATCTCAAATGCCTCGCCTTCGTTCTGTCGCGCTCAACATCAACTCTTTCGAGAGGTTTAAGAAGGCTGAGATACACTCAGCAGTCATCAGCGCGATACTCCTCGCTCCATGCCTCCGAGAATTCCGCATCGCCTGCCCATTCTTCACCCACGAGGTCCCACTTCTCATCCATCGTCAACTCAAGATCCCCCCACTCACTCGTTTTTCTTACCTACAAGCGACCTACGCTGCCTACCCCCGCGCCGCGCCGCCCCAATATGACTTCCTCACCATCGTCCTCGAGCAAGTGCCTGAAACTCTTCAAGAACTTATCTCCATCATTGAACCCCTCCCTCTACACACCATCCGCCAGAACATATGGCCGCAACTCCGCGTCCTCGATCTCTACGGAGAGCGCCAGACTGTACCCGGCAAGCCTTACATCACGCTCTTTTCGCAGATGCCACGTCTCAAAGAACTCACGCTCGTACTTGCGGACCCACAAGGCGGTGATCAACGCCACGCGGTATGGCCGTTGGGTCATCCGGCGGTGTATCCGTGGCCCGAGCTAGAGAGCCTCACCCTCACTCAGCCTCACCCCGATGACCAGCTCTTCCGCCACCTCCCTGCTTCCATGCGTCGCTTAACACTCCGCTACTTTCCACATCCGTACGTGTTCTATCTCGGGAGGGATGGCCCGTTGGAATTCAATTATCTGGACAAGGTGTGGAACCCGCCATCCCCGCTTTCTGCATTAGAGATGATCAGTATTCTTCGGCAATGTGCACCCCGGGTCCCTGACCTGACGGATCTGGTTCTCGAGTTTCAAGGAGATCGGGAGCGGCTCGACGTTCTGCGATGTGTAGCAAGCTCGCTTCTGCGTCTCCGTTTCTTCCAGTTCTATTGGTATGAGGGGGAAGAAGACCTCCGTGATCCAGATGTCGTGCGTCACATTACGTCTTGCAGTGGGTCCAGGGAGATAGCGCTGACAATGTAGACGACCTAGGGGGCCATAGGAGAGGCCCTGTCGTCTTTGAAAGAACTTCGGGTACTCCGACTGCACCTGGACTGGCCCAGGTCTTATAAGCGGCCATTCGGTGGCAGGAAGACCATTTACCAACGACGCAGATATCGGACAAAAGAATCCCTCGTCGAGCGCGATGTTCTGAGTGCATACTTTGCCGCCGCGGATACGCTCGTGCGCAAGTTACATCCGACGGTGGACTTGGTGTGTTTCCTTCAATATGACGAAGCGTTCTTTTGGTGCGAGTTCCGGGCTGTGCGCGGTCCAGATGGGACGTGCCATGCACAGGTAGAAATTGTGGACGACCACACCACTCGGGCGAACTATGGGGTGTCGTGAGTGCAACCTTGCTACCTGACACGATGCATTACCTAACATGCGCAACAGAATCTTTGATTCGGATGGTCGCTGTGAATAGACTTGATGCATCTACCATTGTGTACATCGCTCCCATTCGTTGTCGTAAAAGATCCTTGGACTTTTTCAGTCTCGTCTTATATACACGGGAGAACTGCCGATTCGAATTAGGCGACTATAACTTCTTTGGCTCGATATGTAGGACCTCAATGAGCCTTCAAAACTTGGCACACACATGGGATGAGAGCTAGATATGATTCTAAGCAGAGCGGGGGTAAGATGCGTGGTATATCACAGTAGAGCGAAGAGCAAAAAAGCTAATAACAAAACACAGTGCACGTAGCAAGCATTCAAATAGAAATCGAGGACTAAACGAAAGATACACAAACCCTTTACATCTTACTTCGGCGTCTTTCGTCAATCTCTATCTGATATTCCGGATCGGATACCAAGCGCCCAATCTCATCAATTCTGGGCAGTTCGGCGCGGATGGCCGCTCCGACCGTCCTCCTGGCGGCGTCCGGCAACGCAGCAATACGAACGTAGCCTTCGTAAGGTTTCACCGCGAGGACGTACGCCAACGCGTAGATGAGGACGCGCTGCACGCCGTTTAACGCCATTACGATCTTTGGCGAGAAAAACTCGCGCGCGACGGATAAGCCGATGGTTACGGCGAGCAAGGGCTCCTTCAGCGGGCGGTCGAAGTTCTAGATCGAAGCGTACTTAGTTCGAGATCGCCACGCAATTTGTAACAGAATGACTCATTGACTTACCGATCCGAACCGGTTATATGGTGCTCCAGCAATCACGTTCGCCACGTAAGTGACGCAATTGTCCAGATCTCTCGCTGAGAGTCGTGCATCGTCTCGCTTGAACGTTGAGATCACGGTGGCATACGCAGCGTTCCATTGTGCGTTGGTGGACCACATGTGATTGTGGCGCCACGCGAGTTTATCGAAAAAGCCACCCGAAGTGGGATACAAGGCTACCATAGAAAATTGTAGTCAATACTCATGGGGAGACGTAAGAGAGGGCGCTTACAAGATCGGGGACCTCTATCTTTGAAAGATTCAGTTTCCAAACACGTATTCTCATCTTTGATAACCCTGGAAGCCAAGTGCATCCAGGCACCCATTTTGTCTAGAGTATCCAGGTCGGGGTCGCGAAGCACCTCACGCCGCCGACGGATGGTCTCGAGAGCACTGACGGCGCCGACCCCGCCGAGGCCGTACAGCTCGGCGTACTTGAGCGACGTGAGCTGTAGAGAGCCGAACCACAACGGCTCTGGAAAGCGTCGCCTGAACCTCACGTGCGCAAGCCAGGCGAGTCCGGCGACAGGGAGGGGCCAGAGGCTGTCCAGACGCGGCAGCCACTGGAATGATATATTTCTTGAGTGAGGACGTGGGGGAATAGAGGCAGGTGAGCTCACATCTTCGGAGCTCTGGCGTTCCATTTCACCTGTTTGTAAGTCTCGAGCTGTCACCGTGGCGGGCAACGGGAGGGGAGACTTTGCATAGTCTTCCACCAGACGGTCCATGAGAGATGATGGCTGGCGGTTCGCGTCGTCTCCCACCAAGGAAGGTGAGGAGTGGAGGCGAGCTGGAGCATGTTTTTATAGAGCAGAACGTTGCGCCCGCCCAAAGTAATATACGCGCGACGCGCGGCGGCACGGCTGTCCGGCAGCCCCCGCATCCAGCCGCGGAGTTGCTTCGTACCACGTGGCCGCGTGGGGGCATGAGTGCGGCATTTGAGAGGAAACAGATGCCGTTCTTTTCGTGAAGACACTGCTCAAACCAGAAATACTGAGCGCGTTAGAAGCAATGGGTGGCAATTTAGCAAGAGGGGCATGTCGGAGAGACGAGTAATCGTGAGTTGGTGGAGCAATTTGGACGCGATAATAGAGGACTCACCAAGGAGGGATAGGCAGGAAATAGAGCAGCGAGAGGGCGACTGTTGCGATAGAGAGGTCGGGCATTATGGACATCGGAGCAACAAGCTACGTCGCAGGTCGGATGCCACTGGCCGACTACTCTATGTAGCGACCCGGGGATGTAAATTTTATAAGCGGGCAGTGATTATCATGAGAGGTTTATAGACTGACTACGAAGCCGAACTGAGTGCCCGGACATGCTTCTACGCCTTCACCTTCGGCGTCCAGATGTATTCAGAGAGACTGTACTGTATGTGCGGCCACCGTAAGTGAGAGGTCGGCGGGCAAGGTTGACAAGTTCCTCCCGAAGTTTATCCGTAGCGCAGAGACTAGCGATCACGTGACAATATATATAAGCGTGCGTCCACCCAATATGGGATCCCGCCACTTTTCACTCCCGCTACCGCCTTTCAGCTCAGCTGAGCGCTGAGTACTGAGCAGGCACTTGCATGATACGAGGAGCGAGCACCCGAAACCAAGATCACACGTAGGGTGCTAGTGCGTTCATGTTTCGTTTGTGGTAGCAGACAGTTGCTCGGATCGGTGTATACACACGAGAGCACACTAATGCAATTGTCCGATGTTCTATCCGTCTACCGCAAACTCCCTTGAGTGGTATCCCCTGCTCGCCAACGCCCGCGCCGGCCCCAAAGATCATGATCGTGAAAAGAGTCGTGCACCACACCCCACGGACCGCACACTAGTCGCTCCCACGTCGATGCCCGGGTGCGAAGGGGCCGTGTGTACTTGTCGACGCCCAGAACGCGTCTCCGAGAGCTAGTCGGCTGGGCGAGCCGGGTACCGAGGAAGACGACGTCGAATCGGTCGAAGTACGTCTGAGGTGGTAATATTTTGAGGCGGGAGTCTCGGACGACTCTCTGCTGATAGTAGGGAAGAGGGGCATAGAGGACGCCGCTTGGGCTGGAGGCGGGGCATCAGCACACAGGAGACGGGTTGCGGAAAAGGCAAGGATGCACCTTGTCCTGCAAGTGCCATAGTGACAAACGCGAGGTCGGTTGAGGAGACCATGGTTACAGCGCGGGACGCGATGCGGAAGGAAGGAGGCGGGCGTGAAGGTCGTGAAGGGCGGGCAGTTGGAGGGGAGCACGGGGGGGAGGGTGCTGCCCACCAGGCATCCCTCCGCTCCGTCCTTATATGCCAGCGGCCAACCGACATGACCGCTTTTACGTCCTCCTACCCATTGGCCTTCCGAGCGTGCTGGGAGCTTCGCTCGCACAGGAACCCGTAAGTGAAGGCGGAGAACGCACTTCTGATTGGTAAAGGCGAGAGGAGACTCAGGAGGACGCTACTAGTTCTCCCGTACCCGATGAAGCTGGCCATCTTAAACCCGCCTCTTCATTCCGCATCCGTGTAGGTCAATGCCGTAATCTTGAGCTCGGGCTTCGCGCAGATACGCATCGCCGGGGAACTAGGTTTGCGTGACCCTCCGAAAGGGGGTAGCCACTTTCCAAGGCGCATAGGACGAGCGGTGGAAGAAACTGTCGAGCGTACAATTCAGAGCGAGAGTTACGCGACGGTGGACGGTGAAAAAGGAGGTTGGTCCTGATTTGGACGAGCTGTCATCCGCCATTACATAAGACTACAATCCCCTCCATGAGCAAACTCCAATGGAACGCGAGAGAAGGGGCGCGCGGAAGCATTCTTGCGTACCAGAGGGGCTCTTTTTCAACTGCATCCCGGCATCCAAAACTCAGGAGGGAGGCGACAACATTTCAGAGGCCGCGGCGCCGCGGGAAGCAGCATCAGACGGAGACTCAGGCGCGCGTCGAGTACGTCAGGTTACCTGTGCGGTTGACAGCGATCCCCTCGCACGTCCTCGTGCACCACTGCGAGCAGTAAAGGTACTGGGAATACAGAGACGCCACAACGCTATATAAATACAGCTTTTGAATGGGGACCACGAGGGCCGATCGTGCAGAACTGTCCGTATTCCAAAGTCCGTCCGAGAAGGAGGAAGAAAGAAGTCCAAGGGCGCAACGTCCAGCCACGATGCATGGGGCACAGGCGAACATCCGGTGAAGGGGCGATAGATGAGGGCGGGGAGGGATGGGATGGGAGTCCCTGTGGGGCGCAATAGAGTCCGAGGTGAGAGGGGCGCACACCCGCACGGCCACCGAGTGCAGGGAGGCTCGCGCGAGGACCCGTCGCCCGCGGAGCGAGAGCGCGCCCTCTAGAAACAAGGCTCCCCGCCCGCGAATCCCATCGCTTCAACCCCCATCGCTTCCACCCCCATCAAGTCCGTCCCCGCCCCGCCCTCCGCCCCGCCCGCGCCCAGCTGGCACGCCCACATCGCCATATCCGCCACGCCCGCGTCCCACTGCGCTTCCTTCGCCCCGTCCGCCGGGGGCGCGGGCGCGGCCTGCCCGATCGGGTCCGCCACGCTCCCGCGCCCGCCGAAGGCCCGGAGCGCGTCCACGAGCGCGCGCACGTCCGCGTCGGGGTCCGCGTCGAGCGCGGGGAGGCCCGTGCCCGCCGCGAACGCGTCGAACGGGCGCGCGAGGGGCGAGACGGGCGTGCGCGCGGCGGAGCCCGAGGTGTCCGACGAGCTGCGTGAGCGCGCGTGCGGGTGGTGCGGGGACGCCGAGGCGTCGGGCGAGGCGTACATGAACGCGTCCGCGACGGCGGGCAGGTCGTACGTGGGCGTGCTGGAAGAGGGCGGCGTGTCAGGTGGGCGACGGGATCGCGCGCGGGTGGTGCGCAGGGCGGACGGACCTATAACCGAAGCTTTGCGACGACGTCGCGGACGAGCTGCTTCCCGCCGTGCTCGGCCGGGTCGCGAACGGGTCGATGAACTGGGGGACGAGGGCGGCGGGGTGGTCGGCATTGGGATTGGACGCCGAGAGGGACAGTGAGAGCGGTCGAGGGAAGAGGAAGGTCCCGTGAGGGGCCCGTGAGTTGTGCGGGGCGGAACAAGGGCCTGGAGCGTCGACAGCGGGTCTGAATTCCGTCTGGAGCGCGGCCAGAGTTACGGCTCGCCGACGAAACCCGTTGACGGTGGCGGTGGGCGACAGAGTGGCCGGCGGCGCAGAGTGGAGTTCCGCGAAGAAGGGGCTCGGCGTGCTGGACGCGTACGTCCCGTCGAATGACATAGAAGGCGCGTTGGACTGGGATACTGGTGGCGGAGGCGCGGGGACGTGAGCATCCGGCGCTCGCTCGTCGACTTCGTCCATAGCGTCCACACGCTCGTCGTCAGCCTCGTTGTCCGAGCTGGTATGAAACTCTGTCTTGGTCTTCCTCGGCGGCGTCGACCTGCTCGGCCCACTGAACGCACCTGCCCGCCCCCTGCTCGGACCCCGTGTGCGTGCTTCCGAGTACGCACAGATGAGCCCTTTGCGCAAGCACCGGGTACACTCCCGTTCTCCAGAGCACTGCCGCGATAGTGGCATGTCAACGGCACGGATCCACGCGAAGCGTAACCAAAACGTACCTTGGCCTTCCTCTTCCGGCACGGGTCGCACGCGTGCGCGGTTCGTAGGCGGCGGTGCGGGCTCGAGCGCTGGAAGATGCCCGTGACGAGATCGAGAGAACCTGACAGCGTTGAGGCACCGGAAAAGGATGCCGACGGAGAGGAGGCAGCACTCTGTTGTTGTGTAGTGTGCGTCGAGTCGATGACTGCCTGGAGGGTGTGGAGGAAGGCGGCGCTGCGCTGTGCTTCGGCGCTGTACACGTTCGGAGCACAGAAGGGTGACATTTCAAGTTGTGCCTGAGGGTGAGGGAATGCCGGCATGAGAGGCTCCGGGAGGTCGGGTAAGCCAGCCGTAGGGGGGAAGAGCGTGTCCTCGGGTGCGTGCAAAGGCGAGTCCGTGATGCACAGGTTCATGAAATCGAAGGTAGGCGAGATGAGATGCGCGTATGGGGGCGCCTTGGGTGGAGCGGCTTCGTCGCATGATGGTGGAGAGTAAGCCAGAGGGCTAGGGATCGAGTAGCTGTCGACAGTCTGGCCGATAGACATGCTGAGTAGTTCGGGGTTGGGGGACGGAGCGTCCGGGTGTGGTATAAGTAGCCATTGTGGTCGCATATATGCTCCAGAGGAGACATGTGCGTAACCCTGACGGTGTCGGTGAGGGGTCAGGCGCGTCAGCCCATCCCCTATTCCCGATCGCTAGCCTCACTCCGGTCTCCGTGGCACGTAAGGACCTTCGTCGGGCTGGATATGGGCGAGTGGTACCCATAGTCCTCGCTTTATGTGGGTATCTGGCCATTACATTGAGCAAATCGGTGCATAGCATACAAGAATGCATTAGAGATAGGGCAAAAGAACTTACAAAGGCACTTGGAAGTTTACTATAGTCGTTGGCAGCCACGATCGGGCGCTGAAGTTGACTACCGTGTTTGCTAGTAAACGGCTCTTCCACGTCCTTAAATTTCCGAGACAGCGACCTTGTGCTTCAGCGGCCTCTCGGGGACTGGCAACTGAAAGGCAGGAACGAGCTCGTCAAGACAGAAAAACACTCAACGCCGGTTTTCAAACGCTGACGTCAGTGCATTCCCAATTAGGCTCTTCGGCTATCATTAAGCGCCCTCAAATGGCTTTCGGCGGTGGACTTACTCTTGTATGGTCGGGGTCACGCTTAGATTGCCTACAATTGTCTCTAATGCTTCTGCGTGGGCGGAATGTAGTGCGCAACATCTGTCCCACCAAAAGACAGGGGCCTCATCGGTGTCCGGTCAGCTATCGGTGAATTCAGCAGCAAGGCAGTGCTCGCCGCCATGGGTCGCTAGCTCGGAGGTAAATGGAATTGACGACATTTCAGGAGCTCCGTAAGCACCCAAATTAAAGGGGAGGACGTTCTTCTGAGGAGCATTCTGCGAAGCAGCACGGTGCCGGAGGGGCCATAGGCGCGCCGCGCATCCTTGCGACTGACCAGCTGGCTGTCCGTTGTACATACGGCGGGCCGAGCAGTCGATTTCGGGTCCGAGCGGTCCCGTCAACATCTCCAAGGTGCTTACAACCAGGAATCGGAATGAGGTCCAGTTTCGGGCCTTCATCAAGGGTCCGTCGACTCGGCGAGAGTGTTGACAGGTCGTCGAAGTTGCAACTACCACGTATTCACCATGATAGCTTGTGGCTGACTGTGGCGTGTCGCATGCCATAGTGGGGCGTTGAACTGGCGAACCCTCCTTGCCACCATATGGAGATTTGTCGGAGGCGCAGGGAGGGGGCCCCTAGTTTCCAAGGCTATGTCGTAGGGTTACCCCTCAGTGCTACTGGCATGAAGAAGGCGACCCGGATTGGTCGCTTGTTGTCCGGGGGTACTAGGCTAGTAAAGATGCCGGTTGCGATGCAACATCCATTACTGAGCTTCTACCTAAGTAGTACCAAGTAGTTGCAGTCAGCATACTGAGTGGAATGCTCGCATTAGACTAGGGGCTCACCAGGAAAGAGGCGTGACGTCATTAGGAGGCCCCTGTCACTACCCTCCCCCGTTGAGTACGGGGCGCTTCACACTCAGCACACGCGAAAAGTTGAAGGACACTCCTAATAACCGAATAAGATTACAGACGACAGCTATGAGCTACAAAGGATTGTGGTGATGATAGTAAATACATCTACGTGCGAGTGCATCATCATAAGCATGGGACCCGCCCGTCGTGCGTGTGCGTGTGTGGTGCGTAATCTAGGGGATATAACTCATAGCATCGTGAGGATAATGGTATTATAACCCAACGCGAATAAATAGAGACGATGACGGCGCTCAGCTCGAAAGCCCCTGTGAGTGCAGCAAGCGTGCCATGACGCGCGACAGGTGGCGGGGACGGATAACGGCGTCCACCGCGACACGCTTCTTGAGCTTGCACTGCGACTTGGTGCTCGAGCTGGATACAGCCGTGGACCCTGTGCTGCCGGCCGTCGCGGTGGCTGACGCGCCCTTGGTGCTCGCGCCGCCGGTTGCGGTCGCCGTGGCGGAGCCAGAGGGGAAGGACGCGCTGCCGGTGATGGGGTCCGTAGTACCGACGAGGGTGCCAGCGAGGTTGGAGATCGGGGGTCCGGGGAAGACGTAGTTGTCATCAGAGTCGAAGACGGTGGGGTCGAAGATGCCTGGGTCGGTGTCTGAGTACGCGCCGGGGAAGGTGACGGTCTGGTTAGGCTGGCCGGAGCCAGAGCCGCCGACCCGGACCTGGGTGCAGGAGGGGTAGAACTCGGCGCCGCCCTTGGTGACGGCAAGGTGGAGGGCAATGATTTCGTGGCGGATGAGGTAGTCGCCCGGGGTAAGGTTCTCGGGGAGCTTGATCGTGAAGGCGTCGCCATTCACTAGAAAGAGTTCGCGGAGCGTCAGAGAAGTGAAGAAACACAGGGAAGACACAGCATTGTGGCCACACGTCTGCCGATCGCTCACGACATGCGTCACAACGCCACCCGCCGAATAAAGTCCACTAGCGAGAAAGAAGGTACTCACTGATATCCTGCTGGATCCACGTAGTCCCATCCGACTTCTTGCCCGCCTCATCAATCTTGAACCATTGCGCATCAAGCGAGTCGAACTTATCGCACGTCGTATCTCCGCAGGAAGCCATGTATGTCATGAGAGGGCCAGTGTTGTGCGGCCACTGAATTCTAAGGTTAGAAAAAGGTGTACCACATACCACGACAGAGAAGAAACACACCTTCTGACCAGCACCACCAGACCACTGGAACGACACTGTGCTCCCAGAGTTGGCAGGAACGACCAGCTCGGCAGGCTTCGCACTGAGACCGCAGAAGAGATCGTTATTGGACGCGCCCTTGACAGGAGATATATCTGAGATGAGGCGGATGGGACTGGGTCCTGCGGGGAAGTTCAGCCGGTAGCCCTCGAACACGCGTTGTGTGCGGACTCACCCTGGTAGTTGTTGGGCACGTTGCCGGAGTACTTCGTCCCGTCAATTACGACACTGCTGACGAAGCCGTGTCCGGCAACAAGTGGAAGTACTGCAGCGAGTGCGGCAAGCGTGGAGAAGTGCCTCATGGTGGAAGGGAAGGTTGGGGTCGTGACACGAGAGAAGAGAAAGATCGTGGAGGGGACCGGGAGCGCAGCTCGTACAACGATCCGGAAGTGGGATGGAGAACACGAGGCCCACTGCCCGGACGGACACGAGATTTATACGCCGGAGCACAAAAGGGAGGCAAGGCCACAAAGCCACGGGCCACGGCGTGGACGCGCTCTCGTCGTCGGGCTATTGTCCTCGCGCACCTCGCCACAGCCCCATCATTCGCTTTAGTCTCCGATTATCCGTGATCATTATAGATTTTTATTCTCCGACATGCTGAGAGGCAATTGAAATTTGCGCACATGGGCGCTTCCGAATATTGCTTTTGTTCTCGGATTGACGTGTAAGCCGGCGATGCTCGACTCAACGACCACAAACAAAAGCTTTCCGGCTTTATGACCTAATCTTCTCTCGCTTATTCTAGACAATGCGAACTACTTTGATTCTGTAGAGGAAAGCCAGCACCGAGCAGGAACCCCCTGGTTCCCGGACGGAGCCCTTGAACAAAGCGGCCTCGTTTGATCAAGGTACTAATGGTGTACAATCCGTTGGTCCTCTCTGAGGTCAGGACCGGCGTAGATGAAGACAGCACCGTGCACGTACCACAATATACGGGCACACATGCCCGTCTATGACCCTCTCAAGCCCGAGGCTGGCCGAAATCTGTTGATATATGTCAATAGTCCATTACGCGTAAGCTTCTCCCCTCGGCCATCCGTCGTTCTACCTCCAATTTGCTGATCCTTGTCAGAAATCTATCTTTGTAGTATTTATACCACGCACGTGCTCTACGCGTCCGACTGGCTCTTCTAGGGAAGCCAACCTGAGCCCTCGTATATCAAGCCTCGTTTGCAGGAGCTTGTGCCTTTCTCGACCACCCCTCCCGAATTGGGCTTCGTGCCGTCAACATTGCTGCAACCGTTTGATAGCAATGATCTTTTCTGCCGTATTATCAGGTCTTCGCGCGTCAATAGATCCACCCACATCGTGCAAACCTACATAACCGTACCACATAACCGCCATCGTCAACACACAATCACTCAGCAGTCCAAACATCTTAGCACATAGAGGCTAATTACTTCGAATATCATAGAGGTACTTGCTGTTTCTTGAGCTTCTTTCACTCCGTGTGTTTAAAAGACTCTTTAAGATCTCTCAAAACGCCCATCCGAGCCCGCCTCAACGCGCAGCAATGATCGGGTTCGACATTCTACGGCCGCTCATATCAACTGGACGCTGGTTATGCGTCCAATGACGCACGTTGTTTACGTTCCGACGTCTCAAGGTGCCTTGGATACTGATGTAGAGCGCGCGGAACGGTCATCGGACCCGTCGGACTCACGGCCACTCGTTCCCGCTTGAGAGAATGCAGTGCCTACGCATTCAAACTCCTGCCCGTGCACAGCATCCGGGACCAAGTTGCGCTTCCACAACCTACCAAAGGTACCATCGCGCCGGGCCGAGGTGCTCTGGAGGTCGAGCCCGACGGCAAACATAGCACACCGCTCACGGACGGACGGTCTCTGCCGCCCCGTCGCCGAGTGCTCTAATGACAGGATCTGAGCAATGATGGAACTGTGAAGGTTCCCTGCTCAATCTGGGCTCGTGGTCACCCAAACCGGCAACATCCTTGCGGGTCTGGTGTAGACACCAGCGCCTTGAGATGTATAAAAGGTGCGCCGTCTGCGCCGTCCACTCTCCAGCATCCTTCGTACATTTGTGCTAGGTGCTAATTCGCCTCTCTCTTCTCCTCAGCCACTTCCGTCTTCACGCATCTCACCCGCTCCTAAGCTACGATGCACGTCTTCGCACTCGTCCCCGTCCTCGCCGCCGTCGCCAGCGCGTCCGCCGCGCTCGTCGGCTCCGCAGGCCCCTTCACCTGCAACGACGCGACGGTCGCGCACGAGACGTTCATCGGCCAGGACGCCAACGTCAAGGTCCAGTTCTCGCACTGCGCCGACGCCCCGCACGTCAGCACTCAGGGCAAGGTCATCTCCGCCCGCCAGAGCTCGGTCTCCAATGTCTGTGACGCCCCCTGTCAGTGCTGCTCCATACGATGACGTCCATGAATGTGTCACTCACGAGCCGCATGACCTTCATAGGCAACACCTTCTGCTTCTCGGGGGCGAGCGGCGGCCCGAACCAGGCCGACTGTACCGTCATTGCGGATGCTATCCTCTACGACAGCCAGAACACCGGCGCGCTCTTCAACGCCACCGCCGCGGGGGTGTGTTCTTTACTTACCTCTCCCCGTGCTAAAGACGCTTACTTTTGACGCTACATAGACCGCGACGGACATGGTGACGATGCAGTTCCGCTCCTGCCTCACCTACTTCCTCAACCAGGACACGACCGACACCCTCGAGTACTGCCGCACCGACTGGGTGAGCGCCATCACATGACTGAACTCTCATATGACACAACGCTGATTGAGCGCGCCCGGACCATGCAGTCCTCCCTCGTCACCTGGCTCTCGAGCGACTGCGATGCCGCGAACGGCGCCCATGGCGGGCTCTGCGTTGCCGCCGACCAGCGGTGGTACGTCCAGGTCCAGAACTCCTCTGGGTAAAGCGCCGCGTCAGTGGCGTTCTGGGCATCTACCCACAATCTTTCTTGTCTGCCCCGGACATGTATACCATCCGGTGTCTGGTCGCTGGATATTATGACGTTTTGTTAGGCATGTCTAATATCATTCGGCGCATTTGCGTGGCGCTATGCTACTAGCTGGAGCGTGAGAGTCCCTGTTCCTGAAGCTAGGGTCGTGCTGGCATATCGTCAGTAGGCATCCACAGTGAGATAAACATTGAGAACAATGTGTGTGAGCTTTCATACAGGTCCGGTCGATAATATGAGAAGGGTCTTGTTCCCGACCCCGATGCTCTTGCCCCGCACCCCACCTTCCCACAGGAATTATACTTTGAAAGGGATTACCGGACGAGGAGAAACAACTGTCTTAAGTTTGGACTCGTTTGGCAGATCTGGATGCGCTCTCGCACATTGATAAACTGAAAACAAAGCTAACGATGCAAGTTGAACCGAGCGTTGGTTACAGATACTACTACATCCTCCGGGCCCGGGCCGCTATAGCATACACCTTATTTATTACGTCGTCGTTACTACCACTGAACTTCTCTAACGCCTTCGCCACCTTGTCAGGTTCCTCGAATCGCTTTAGAATGCTCCAGTACCGGTAAGAACGTGTCCCTTCTAGGTAGACCCACGCAGTAAACACAAGGCGTTGCAAGCCATTCAGGAAAAGGGCAAATTGCGGGCGGCGAGATGCACGGGCAAGCATCGCAAGTGGCACGGAGAGCCCTGCTACCCATCGCGTGATGAGGGTACACCCCTTCTCCTGTGATATAGAAACGCCAAATGCAATCACGGAAATCGCATATTGTTCACAAATCAGGGGATGGCCAAAGTGAAGAGAATGTCTGACGAATGGCTTACTTTATCTGAGCTGGTACTGGCGAGCATAGTGGTCATCACATTCCAGTCTGAGGGATTTACTCCCATCATGAGTCCGTTGCGTGTGATTCCGTTGCGTGTCCTCAATCCCGTGACGAGCATCAACACGGAGACGAAGTCCCAATAGGGCCGGGGCGACCATATATGATCACTATGCCAGGCTATTCTAGCAAGGACCCCCGATTGAGGATAGGTGCCTGAAAGGAGTCTAAGTGAGCCCTAACAGAGAAGTCTCTAAGCTGTGAATAGCTTACAACACCATAGCGCATCGGACAATCCCATGGTAACTTTGTCACGAAGCTTATCTAATATTGTTTGTGGTAGGCGTTCATGATACCCGTTGGTCTGGCTCCACGATTTGAACTTGCGACGAGATATCTCGAGGGAGAGCAGATCCCTGTTCGGGCCAGGCACACATATATCTGCGTCAACTTTGGCTCCGTAGTTCTGGCTCCAAGTGAAGATCCCGAGCGCGACATAGATTGAAGGGAGCTTGAACGGGGTGAGTGGCGGGAGTCGGCGTGGATTGTAGCGTCTGTAGAGCCGATGTACAACGTAGAGAATGGAGACGGTGGGTATGGGCCAATCAATGTCGGACCACTATGAGGGTGCTTCATCAGAGGTCGTTCTTTAGAGGTTTACGTGCTGCTTACTGGGTGTGAGCTACCCGGAACCGTATGTGGATTCAGTTCTATCGGCGCCTGACCAACTCCAGGTCCTACGCCATCAATCGGAACCGATACATCATCTTGTAGATCGGGAAGAGAGAAGGACTCAGGAGAGTCCGTATTCCGAAGGCTACCGGCGTCGGGCTCCGGCTCGTTGGTGCCCATGGAGTCAAGAACGTCGTCAACAGGCTACGAGTTGTGTTGGAGTGTCGGTAAGACGCGCCATGCAGCCCGGAACGACCATCAACATGTTGGCCCGGCGTGTGCATGTGTTGATGCTGTGGCGTGTGAACTCTCCAGTAGAAATGCCACCGGCGGCGGCCCACGCGCTCTTCCTGGCCTCTTACTAGCCCCTGGCGAGGACGTCTATAACCTGTGTACGCATAGCAGGCTGCAGCGCTGAGAGCTATGATAGCAGGGCAGATGGGCGCCACAATTCTCTACGTACTCACTCCGGGGGCACTTCTGGAATGGCTCGCTTGATGAAGTCCGGGAGCACTCGCCAAAATAGCCAAACTACAAAGAAGACCGGAGACGAGAAGGGGGTTCAAATGCATGCTATAATCCCTTATAGATGCCATTACGTCCCAGGGGCCAATGCAGAATACACTCTAGCTATCGCATCGTCATTGCTACCGAGAATCACCTCTAACGCCTTTGCCGCCTTGTGAGGTTCCTCGATCTTCTTCATAAGGCTCCAGTACCGGTAAGCACGCATCCCGTCTATGTAAACCCATGCAGTGAAGACAAGGCGCTGTAAGCCGTTGAAGAAAAGGGCTAATTGCGGGCGGCGCGATGCGCGGGCGAGCATCGCAAACGGCACAGACAGCGCAGTTGCCCATCTTGTGATGAGGGTACCCTTCTCTTCCTGTGATATAGGAGCATCGAACGCAATTGCGGAGAAATGTGCATTGTTCATCTATCAGCGGAGGTCCTAGACAGAGAGGAAGGGTGACGAATGGCTTACTCTTTCCGAGCTGGTATTAATGAGCATAGTGGTTATCGTACTCCAGTCCGTGGGTTTTATTCCCATTAAGACATCGCCGTCGTGTCGCTTAGATACCGTAGCGATCATTGACACGCAGAAGACATTCCAATAGGGCCGATAAAACCACATGTGATCGCTGTACCAGGCCATTTTAGCAAGGATCCCCGACCGAGGATAAGAACCTGAAAGGAGTATGAATGACTATATATGAGGAGATCTCTGGGTTGTGGAATGCTTACAATTCCACAGAGTATTTGCTATTTCCATGGATTCTTTGTTGCTTCGAAACTTATCGAGTTCCTTTGGAGGTAGGGTCTTATCATACCCACCGTCCTCGATCCACGATCTGAATTTGAGACGGGACATCTCGATGGAGAGCAGGTCCCTGTTCGGGCCAGGAACGCATATATCTGTGGCAGATGTGGCTCCGTAATTCAGACTCCAAGCGAAGATCCCGAGCGCGACATAGATTGAAGGGAGCTTGAACGGAGTCAGTGGCGGGAGTCGGCGCGGTTTGTAGTGTCTGTAGAGCCGATGTCCAACGTAGAGAAGGGAGACTGAGGGTATGGGCCAATCAATGTCGTTCCACTATGAGGATGCCTCATTAGAGGAAGTCGTACGGTACAGAGTAACGTTCTACCTACTGGGTGTGAGCTTTCTGGAACCGCATGTCGTTCCAGCTCTATCGGCGCCTGACTGACTCCGGCAAGTTCTACGGCATCAATCGAAACCGAGGCGCCATCTTGGAGAATGGGAAGGGAGAAGGTTTTAGGAGACTCCGTATTCGGGAGGCTACGGGCCTCAGGCTCCAGTTCATCAATGCCCATGGAGTGAAGAACGCGGTCAACAGGTTACGAGCAGTGTTAGAGTGTCGGCGCAACGGATTCGAACGATCGGCATGTTGACCCGGCGTGTGCATGTGTTGATACTGTGGCGTGTGAACTCTCCACGCAAAACGCCACCGGCGGCAGACCACGCGCTCTGCGAGCCACCAGAGGCCACCAGCGAGACCCTCTATAACCTGTTTAACTTGAAGATTGTGCAAGGCAACGCCGAGAAATATCAGACAAAGGCAGACGAGCCTCACGATTCTGCATGTACAAACTCCTTGGGGGCTTTTCTAACCTCTAAGCGCCATGGATGATGGAGGCTTAATCAATAGTATTATCGACGGCAGAATTGAAGTCAACCACGAAGCAAAGGGTATCCTGATGTACGGAAAGAGCTGCTCAAATCTTTACAAAATACTCCATGGATCTCTCTGCACCTTCCCTACTTCTTCATCGAAGTCGACGTTGTCAAATGTGGCAACTATCCACCTTGCGATCGTCTCCTTGTTCTGAATCAACTTCAAACGCCTCCAATCTTCGCATTCCCGCAAAGGATCTGTATACACCCACGCGAAGATGGCAAGACGTTGTAAGCCATTCATAGGGAGGTAGAGGAGTCGTCTGCGTGACCAGCGCGCTAACATTCCCATGGGAACACTTGCGGCGAATCCGACACACGCAGCATAATTAGCCTTTTCCTTCTACACGAGATGCGGTGGTAGTGAGTTGAGTGTAAGCATAGTTCTAGCACTGTGACGCACCCATCCTGATGATCTATTTGCTAAATAAGTGACGATGATGTCATGGTCGGAGACCAGCATGGGGGTGCCGCCATCTTGATGGGAGGCCGCGAGCATTATTAGAGCCCATGCAGACCACCAAGACTGGTTGGACCATATGTGCTGATGCAGCCAAAGAAGCTTCCCGAATGGTCCGCTGGAAGTGTAGCCTGCTAGAAGAATGATCGAGAGGATCAGACGGAATGTGGTAATGATCCACAAGAATATGGCGCTCACTCACACCATCGGCATTCGCTGAGGTAGAGTAAGTGCCTCTTCAAATCAGGGTCCTCGGTCGCCATCTGCTGTGCGACCGCCTCCTGAGTTGACTTCTGTTGACCAGAGTGTGAGGCAAGGGCCCCTGCAATTGGCCCAATAATCAACAAGTCCCTGTCTTTGACCACCTCTGAGTAGCTCGCGAGCGAGTAGTACGTCCCATATGCGGCTGTTGCAAGAGTGAGATAGATCCCTGGGAGCCCTAGAGGGGTCAGACGCGGAAAACGACGAGGTCGGTGGCGTCGATAGAGTCGATGGGTGGCATATAGAAGCGAGACTACTGGGAAAGGCCAGAGCTCACGCCACTAGTAAGAGCACTCATGAGCTGAGCCTGCAAGGTATGATTCTAAGACTATGGGCGTACTTTGAAAGGATTGTGGGCCTTGTAATGCGGATCTATGACCAGCTCCCTCTCCGACTCGGAGTTGGCAGAACGGCTATCAGCTCCTCTCCCAGACACTGCAGGAGGGAGACTAGAGATATTGAGATACCTGGCGTCTTTTTTCGTTAACGCCTTAGTATCTGTACTCATAGGGTGGGTTCGACGTCGAAGGGGACTGCAGAGATGGCGAACACATGCTCGGACATCATATTGTGCTGTTGAAATCGTGTCTCCGTTCCGAAGATGGAAATCGCTTCCCATTTCAGGCAAATCATACTTGATCTATTAACATCTATCGCAGCGCTAATATCGCATTAATGGGGTAGTGGTAACCTGGGTCGTTGCCATCGACCCGCCGGGGGTTCGATTCCCCCTTAATGCACATCTTATTTTTTCGGTATGCTTTCGCCTCATTGTGGGCCGTTGAGTTCAAGCAAAACTTGTCCAATCCACATTCCACCGAAGGTGACATAGGACCGCTCACATCACGTGTATCACTCCAATTGACCACGGACCAGCTCCTTGTAGTGCTAGATTTTCCATCGACCCAGTCACACAGTTTCAAGTGAATAGTAATGATATTTTTACTAAGACAGTGAACACGTATTGTTCATTGCTCCTACCTATTGTAGCTTGCTTACCTTCCCACACTGTCCAGTATGAATGATCGCAAGCGGGCCTTTGCGCGCGCCAAATGTCCGCCTGGGTCCCGCCTAGGTTCAGTATTGGGGACATAAACATCAGCATGCTTGAGCGGTGGGGATGCGGCGGCTTTTCCAAGAACGCGGTGGTGACAACGGACGACTTCGTGTGGGTATCAGTCGCACCACATTAGGTGCCTTTGGTTGGGGAGCTCCCCTGCGTGAACGATTAGCAGGTTTTCGTAACCGGAGGCAGGGGCGGGATACAAGCCATCCACCGCACCCATATTGGGGGTGGAGAGGTATGTCACGAGGGTACCTTTACCGACGAAGCACTAGCGGTGGGCGGAGAAGCGTCCGGGCTCGTCGGAGAACTCGAAGAAGACTGGGTGGACTGGCGGAGTCCCGCTCACCGAGGTGTTCGCACAAAAGTACTATGGCAAACTATCGCTGAGGAACGCTTACTAGAATATAACGGGGAAACAAATACCTAAGAGTAAATCGTTCTCTCTGCCCATTTCGGCTATTCAACGACAGGAATGTGCTCGGCTGCGTCCATCTTCCGCGCACTTCGTCGGTGTTGTCCTGAGGGTCGCGCGTGTTTGCGTAGACGAAGGATATCTGAATATTGGAACCAGATGCCGCCTCGTATTCCGTCTCGGTAGCTGTCGCCGAGCCTGGCTGTCGAGGAAAGGGTGCTTCCCCAGGAGTATGTCGGAAAGATTGATAGTCTCGCCACCCATCGTGTCGCGATTCGCGAATATGGGCACGTCGAGCTCGGCGACGCCGTTTGCCTAAGTTTTGTAGGTGATGATGCGATTATTGGAAGCTTCTGACTCTGTGAACATGAGCGTCTTAAGCTGCATAGAAGGAGATAGCATATAATAACACACCATTGTAGGCGCCATACGGTGCGGCGTGCCAAGGTTAGCGCTCGGCTGACCTGCCGTCTCAAAACCGCGTTTTCCATGGAAATATGTGCGCTATTATTCCCTAACGTCGAAGTGACGTTGTTTACGCCGCCCGTTCCGTCTTCAAGTCGTCGAGTTACAACTACCAGTGCGCCCGCTTAGCGAAACTGCCAGATAAGGATATCATGGTGACACTCACCGTTATGGATAGCTTCTGACTACGTTGCCCGGGGTGCCCGAGGAAAATCGAGCTGGGAGAGCCGTCACCATGAGGTTGACCCCAAACCAGGGGCCTCTTGCGTTCAGCCGCGCCAAACAAATGTAGGCACTTACAAAATAGGCACTACAAGCCCAAGCTGATTAACAAAACTTCGTCCATATCGAGCCATATCCTCAAGTACCAAACACTAAGTTTCGAAGGACGTTGGTCCAGACCGGCTGAGTGGTGTCTGGGACCACCTAGACGCGCGGAGATGTGAGCAACTCGATAGAAGAACGTTCTACATAGAACACATGCATACCGTGTAACCCGGCCACACCTGACCAAAGTCCTGCGTGCTGCCTTTGTTCTCCATAATCACGTCACCGACCCCGTCGCGGTGAACACTTCCGACGCGGCAGCATGCGCGACGGGCAAAACGTTAACTCGCGGTTCTGTGCCTCGTGTGTACGTGTCTTACTGCGCGAGATGAAGAAAGTCAGCTGCCAACCTGCTGATCTTAATGCTTCTCTTACGTACCACTTCGGAGTCATTGACCAGGATCGCGATCGCGGTGTCGACGATGGGAACGAAAATGCTGGCGGTTGATGACCTATAACGGGTATAGCGCGAGAAACGAGACAGCACGTACACACGCTCGCGCGTCGCGCGAAGAGGAAAGTGCGCTCACCAGGTCGTCTATGAGCGCCGTGACCATACGCCCCGGGAAGCTGCCGAGGTCCGCTTTGAAGCGCATGGTTCAGGTCGACATCGTTCCACATGGTCTCTCAGTGGACATTCACCGCGTGCATCACCGGTATCCACATACGTGTCTCGTTCACGTTGACGTAGCCCCGTCGGCACAGGGCCACACGCTACGGAAGAGAAGAGAGGCGTCAGCCAAAGTCCGCCGGGAAGTGAGGGAAAGAGGTTTACCCGACACAAAGCACGGTGTGGGACTGCGAATGGCTCATCGTAGTATTGTGCCGGTGCTCCAGGCAGGCGGGGGTGTGAGTCATACCTAAGCGAGGAGCACACGTGAGGTCAAAGTTTTACGGGAGAACGAGAAGACGTAGACGCTGTGATCCACCAGGTGTGCAATTTCTCGCGCCCAGACAGTTTGCACATTACTGACACCGCCGGTAATGCCCACATCCCTCTGGAAGCTACCCATAAGAGGTGCTTCCTAATCTGTAGAGCTTGAAATTGAGAGCAAATGAGAATGTCAGTAATGGATGCGAATCCTCAAAAATAGGTGGAATGCGCAGCGTGCTATCCCATTGCTATCTAAACTCACAAGTCAAATACCCGCTAAGCGTGGCGTGAGTGCGTAGATGAGTCGTCTAGGCCTGGATTGTTGCTGCCTCCAGGTCCCATCAGGGACGGCCAACTAGGCCGTGATCCTGTTAGTTACACCCCTGGGGGACGAGCAGGCGCATCCTGGGATAAAGCTAGTCAGTATTACATATTTGCGGTGTTGAGCCAGCGTAGGTCCAATACACTCCCAATCGGCAAACTGCCCCACAACCACCCACGACGCAACCTACCTGGTTATTACAGAGCATTCAGTGAAGGCCAACAATCGTCGGAGCTTCTCTTCAATAGGCGGCTCTCTAGGGCCGATATCCCTAAATTCAGAAGACCCTCTTGAAAGAATACGGCGATAACGACCCAGATCGCCAAGATGGTGCCGACAAGGGACTTGCTGAGCAGCGAAACGTCGCCGAAGATGAGCCGAGCGTGATCCTCTTCGCATCGTAGAAGATGCAACAAGTTTCTCCTCAACGTTGTCCAACGGTAATCTGAGATAATGGGGGTAATTCAAAGGGTACAAGGCATTACTTGACATACGTGAATCCGACGAATAGGCGCTAGCGGACCAGGGGCGGGTATAAGGTCTCATGACCGGCGAATGTCGCAAGCGGCAGGGCCATGATGTCGCCTACGTCTTGAGACAGATTTTAGCCCATACGTGGTATCCATACAGCATGACGTTCGAAGTGAGATCAATTTCTGAGAATAGAAAGCATTAAGACTGACTTTGCCTAGTGTTCTGGGGGACCTGAGCCTTGTGACAACGCATGTCAGCACGCATTGTTAGTGCCACTCTGGAGGGTAGTCGGCACTGAGAAGGTAATCACACACCATTACGTGGTCGTATTCCGGAGAAGACCATTGAGAGAGGCAGTTACGAGTGACCCCTGCAATGAAGGATTGTCCATGACGCGCTTCGCCGGCTGAGACCACTGTCTTCAACAGCATCGGAGCCGGCTGAGAGATGATGTTTTACTTCGTTTTCATTCGATGTGTTCTACATCCTCTGGTGACTAGGGAGGTGTGGCTGCTCGTGTGTCGAGGCAAAGTCGGTCACCGCGAAGAGGACAAAAGACGTTGGCGGGACCCTGGACACCTCTCCGGCCTAGCGTGCTGAGAATTCCCACGCGGTGTCATTGGCCCCTCGGCTGTCTCCGCGCCAACCATGAACGCGCCAGCTTGCCCCCGGTGATGAACCCAGTTCGAATCCCGAACTTGCACTTTCTCCTTCAAGCAGTAAGATCACTTGCTGGGTGAATTATCTCATTTTACATCCCCATACGTTTATCACTGACAAGGGTTCTGAAATATTCTAGGGATGACACCCCTCTCATCTCGGGTACCTGGCCGACCTCCGCTCAAACATCATCCCCGTCGGTGTTTTCTCGGTGAGCGGCCCACAGCATTCCCCGTTCACCTCGTCATCCAAACAATCTGTGGCTCATATCCAGTCTCCCCACATCAAGTTATGGACACTTGATTCCTGATATGGGCACTACTTCCTTAAGAATCATCCAACTTGCTTCCCCCTGCACCGTAAGCCACCTCCTATTCTTCCGAATTTCCTCCTCTCGTGGATGCGCCTCTTCCCTGCCCACTGTTGGTGGCTGACTGTGGCACAATCCGTCGTATCTTCCCCTTCCAAGTGCCACATATCTCCGCTGGTCACATTGCGAATTCGGAGGCTCAGCGCCCGATCCATTTCTGTCCTTTTACCGATACCGCGCCTATGAGACTTTATTGCCCCGTTCAAACTATTTGTTGTGGCTACTGCGCACTAAACCATGCGACATTGCTAACTTACAGAATTTCTAGAGAATACGGGCTGTTCCATTAATGACAGACCGGCGAATTGTAGGCTTCAAGGCTGCGATGACTATTCTCCGTTCCGACTTTTCACTACGGCCTCGTTGTACCCGAAATTCCCCTCACAAGCCCCGTCACAACTCTAATTTCCTACTGTGTCACGTCGTCAACCTTTTCCTATCTTTCTCTCTCGAAACCATCTCCTTTCAAGGTAGCGAGACCCCGGTTCCTCGTATGACCCGGCTGGCGTCACTCACGTCGAACATCAAACTTTCCGGGCCCTCGTTCGTTCCTCCACCTCCGTATGCTTTCCAGCCGACCATCGCAAGAAGACCTACTATCTGTCTCAGGCTCGCACTACCCATCGGCAAGAGTTAAGCTCTTTTCGGGCCGCTTGTCTTTGTCCGCCCCCTGAAAGACTCGACGGCATCTGACGTTCTGATCCTCTGACACCTCTTCTCCGCGTGTCCTACATCCACCGTCGCGGCAGCAAGCCTGACACAGAGAGTATGGCCCCGGACTCTGGAAGACTACAATCGGGTACAGTAAGGCCTCCAACCTAGACGCGGCTGTCTCCTTCTGGCGCGCTTTCTGTTCGGCCCTGGAACCGCACTTTATCGGACGTATCTGTCGAGCCCTCGCACAGAAGTCGTTCCACCGCCTACTCCGACACCTTACCGAGCTCATGTTTCTTGGCCAACCGCATGCCTGCCTTTCCTTTCCCTCTCACGTTGACCGGTCAGATGATTGTCGCCGCTCCTCGTCCTCCAGCCGCGGTTTCTACGCCCAGGGCCTTCCCCTGGCTCTGCCCGAGCATCGCGTGTATATTCTCTTGCACGTACAAGGACGATCCTCCGCGCTGCTCCCCTGACCCCGCCTCTTCTTCACGCTTCGCTGCATCCATCGGCGTTCTCCCTCTACCCCGCATGGCCAGAACCCCTTCCCCGCTCCGAAACCCGTCGTCGACCCCGGCTGAGAGAAAGGTTATAGTGATCCAGAAACTCAACAAGCCTTCGCACCCCGCCATTACACTACGTAGCCACATGTAACGCCCTTCTTGCCACCGTATTCCACATGATCAGATTCGCGATACCCAAGGCACGGGGTGGAGCCCAAGCTCGCCGCTCTACCCATCTAGGTCCATCTCTCGCTCGCGCATTTGCCTCATTTCGCGCCACAAGGTCCACCACGGTCTCAGATCGGCCCTCTGTGACACTGACGACTCCCTAGCGCCGCGGTGGACCTTCAGAGACTGCCTCCGCCGAGTCCTACGACCAGACGCTTCCCGACGCCGGACGGATACAATACTGCCCCATGTCACACCTTGCGCTCGTCATTCACGGCTAAGAGCGCGCTTTTTGCGGTGTCTTTCTCGTCATCATACATCGTAGAACACTTTGTGCGCTCCCTTTTGACGCACGGCGCCGGTGACGAGTCTGCTTAAGCATACTTCTCATCCTTTGCTTCAAGACCTTTCGATATTCCCTCAACAAGCTACATTGCCGATTCCGAGCGGCTCCCACCCGCCCCTGATGCTCTCCGAAAGTAGTCATCTTCCTCGCCATGCTCCCCCTCGTACCACGCTCGCCACCGCGCCGCCTCGCCCGGCCGCCCGCCCAGACACAGTCCTCTCGGGCGCTTAGCCACCGGGATCGATCATACTCACTTTCCTCTTTCGCCATCTTCCGCATCCGCGAACGTCGGTCACGGCGGGCACGGTGCGACCCACCCGCGCGCGTGGGCGCGGCCGCAGGGGCAGGCGACCGCGGGGCGTGGGTCCGCCTGCCCAACGCGTCGAGCGCGCATCCGCGCGCTGCCGAACGGCGCGCACACTGGGATAGATACAAGTAGATACGCAGTTGTTCGGCACAGATCCGCGCCCGATACGGACGCGGGCGCAATGCAATCGCACGCCGAGCGCTGCTCGTGCAGGGCGCGCGAGCCAGCGAGCGAGGCCGCCTGTCCGTTTGTGTGCGGCCGTCTGGCCATCGATGTGCGTCCGCGCGGGGCAGGCGGTGCGCACCCTCGGCGCGACGGCGCGAGATCGCGCCTGGGGCGACGGGCGCGCGCTCTATCGGGGTAACCTCGCGCGAGCACGCAACGCCGCAGGTGGTGCGGAGATTTGTGCAACGGGCTTGTGAGGGGATCCAGAACCGTCCGAGTACCGAGCGAGAAATCCATTGATGAGCACAGATACAGTAGTACAATGCCTCAGTCCGTCCCTTCCCTCTCCCCGGGCTATCGCGTCACCCAGATTATGGTCGCGCGACCCCTGTTCATCCGACAGTCCGAGTCGGCGCTCAAAGGCGCGGCTTGATCATGTTGCTTATGGCCTCGGGGTCGAGGACGGACTGGGGGTACGGCAGCTGGAAGACGCGGAGGTGCTCCGCGGCGCCGTCCACGGCGAAGACTTGGCCGGAGATGTAGCGCGCGGCGGGGCTGAAGAGGAATACGGCCGCGTTCGCGACGTCCTGCACCTGCCCATCGCGGCCGAGCGGGTAGAGCTGGGACCAACGCTCACTGTCCGGACCCTTGGCGCTCAGCCGGTCCATGCCCTCCGTGCCGCCAATGGGACCGGGTGCGATCACGTTCGAGCGGATTCCCTGCGGCGGGCGACAGGACGTGCGCGGCGTGCGTAAGGAAGGCGGGGGAAGATCGAGCGTGTGGTGGGGCGCGAAACGGGGTTAGCGAGCGTCCGGCCGAGACAAGGGCGCGAGCCGCGACGACGGCGGGGGTACTCACGTGTGGGCCTTCCTCGACGGCAAGCACCGCGGAGGCTGGCGGGCGCAGGAGAAGGTTAGAAGCGGCGTCAAGATCCGGGGCGGGGTTCCCACTCACTCGCGTCGACGGCGGCTTTCGCTGCGGAGACGTGAACCTGATAGGGCGTGCCTAGCATATGGGACAGCGAAGAGAAGGTCGAGAAGAGGGTGTGTGCTCAGCCTGAGGACGTGCCGGCAGCGTATAGGGGAAACGTGCGCACCCTTGTAGTGCAGAGTCGCACTGACGTGAATGTACGACCCCTTCGAGGAACGCAGGTGCGGGAGCGTCGCCTTGATCGTGTTGTACGTGCCAATCTGTTCACACATCGAGCGTCAGGCGTCCAGTTCTGCCGTCCGCGACGCGCAGGCGAGGGCGCACCGTGTCAATCTCAATGACAGTCCTAAAGCCGTTCTCGGACAGCTTGGAGATCGGCGCAAGGAAATTCCCAGCCGCACCTGTAGACAGGAGCACGCGAGAAAGCATCAGTGTCGGCGGAGAATGCAGTGAACAGCGGCGTGAGGCTCATACCGCAAATGACAAAGTCGATTCTGCCAAACTTTTCGATGGTTTTCGCAACGGCATCTTGCACCTGTTTAGGGTTCCTCACGTCTGCCTGTGCGGCGAGACATTCGTTTCCGGTAGCGGCTGAAAGCTCTTTGGCGCTTTCCTGGAGTCGTTCGAGCCTGTAGGTTCAAGCTCAGAACACGACGAGACTGGTAATTCGCGTCAAAAACTTGCTTCCGGCCGACAATGGTAGCGTGAGCGCCGTGCCTCATCTGTTCACATACTCAGTTTCGGACGCAGTTTGAACGCACACGAAAGGGTTGTAACTTACAACTGCCTCTGTCATGGCCTTGCAGATGCCGGAACCCCCGCCGGTGCAGAAAAGGACTTTGCCCTTGAAGATGTCCTCCTTGAACACCGACGTGGAGCTCACTGCAGGGGGTTCAACATATGGCTTAGACATGCTGTGATAATCTTTTCGATATCTGGGCTTGATGCGTCGTATGTGCTGGTGGCAAGAACAAGAAGAGCGACGCTGAAGGTGGCCTTATAATGCCAGCGCGTCGCCATTGGCTGCACCGGCGACCGGACACCGCTCCTGCCGGAACCGGCAGCTGACGTCCCGTAATCATGCACATTTAGGCGCCCATGAGCTCGCTGCTTGCTGCCATCTGCCACCGGGTCGGGGCGATATTGGAGAGATATGTGATCCGTTAGTTCCTTCTACTCCTAACTCTCGTTCATCTTGGCAGCCCCTTGATCCCAGTACATGACCTTCTGACTACGTTGACAAAGCCATTTCCAGATACGGAAGAACACCGACCCTCGGCCGAGTTTGCCGTAAGCGCAAACACACCGCCATCTGTGCACGACCCGCGCAGCCCGGGCGGCATCATGCCTGACGGGCCCTACAATTGCTTTGCTCAGCTCGCCGCGGGATCGCCTGTCATCGCTGTCAGTCCAATCAGCAGCCCCATTGACGTGTTTTTGACAATTGATCGACAAAAAGCACGGCTCATCTATGTACCCGTATCGAGATGGCTGCGAAATGAATGTCGACGACTCACTAGCGCAGCTTACAGCTCAACAGAGCCACGGACACGGCTGTTTGCCCTGGGGAAGGCTTATCGCCGTGACTCTGCGCCCCCCGGACGATCGTTTCAACCCTCTGCCGAGCGTTGTGTACTCTAATGGACGTCTGCCCGCGGGAGCCAAGAATGGATTGTTGGTCCAAGGTTCGTGGAGCTGTGCAATCCATGTTGGAGGTCACTATTGTCATGCTAATTATCTATGACATGTGGGATTCGCGCACAAATCCCTCTTACCACCCCTTGCCTTCAGTTAGGACCCAGCGCCCACGGCCGCTTCTGCTATTCGCGTGGTAGCAAGCAACCCAACTGAACCCCATTAGCGCGCATCACATTTTGGTCATCCTGGGAGCGCACGCCCTTATTCTCAGGGTCGTGAAACCATATTTTCTGTCCTACGTGCACACATCTGTGGGACGAAGCCCGCCACTAATTCTAGATCGTCATACTAGAGAGCTCTAGGTGATGTCGTAACTGTTCGCGAAGGATGTCCCACGTTCGTATCCCTTGTGCTAGAACTGGCACCTGGGTTAGCACTACCCCGCGTTCATATTCTTGGAACTCCCAATGTTAACATTTAGGCATGAGATAGCGGCATGGGAAGCCTATCTCTCTCTATCGCAAAAGGCCGCTAAATTCCGACGTCGCAGAGTGCCGTCAGCCTCCTGAGCGGTCAATATTGATCGACCCCGAAAGCCCCCTCCGGTCCGACGACGCGCCAGGGCAAACAAGCTGCGCGCGCCATGCCCTCGCTCCGCATTCCCTGATCCCCCAACTCGGCCGCTCGCTCCGACCCGACGCGCACTTTACGTGCCCGCACAAACGGCCCTTCCAGCGCTGCGCTGCGCAATGCACCGCGCGCCCCACCGCCGGGAGCATTAGCCGAGCGCGTCCGAGCCCGAACGCGCGCCGCGCCGTCGCCCGCCCAACCACCCCAAGGAAAGTCCAGGCGGACGACGCCGGCGCCGACGAAGCCACCCCCGTTACCCCTCCCCCGGCGCGCGCGGCGAGCGAAGCTCGCGTGCGTGCGGGGCGCGGCCCCTCTGCGCCGCAGCGCCGACGAAGAAGCGCGGTGCACATGCGCCGAGGCGTGCGCCCCAGCCGCCGGCAATTTGTCTCGTCCCAGCACGCCCCCGGCGTCGTGCGCCTCGGAAGGGCGACGCTCAGGGTTTGCGCGACGTAAAAGAATTCCAGGTGGCCCCGTGCTCGCGCGGTGGACGAGGATGCGTCAGCACGAGGGCCGAGTGTGCTCACATGTCAAGCCCCTTGATTTTGTCGCGCGTCTTTGTTTGCGCATTTTACAGGAACCGCATGGGATAGAAAAAATATACACGCGTTTCGCGGGGAGTGGCTGAACGGCCGACCGACTGCCCCTCCCCGCAGCGTTCTCGGGCCTACGTAGGGGCGGCGAGCGCGTGGGGCGCACCGCAACCGCACCACAGACATCATGACACGGCGAAGGGCGGAACCACGCGGCGCGGCGCGTACCGCGAGCCCTGCACCGTAGCGGCAGCAGGTCGGAGCTCGCGTCCACCTTCGTCTCGCGGAGGCAATCTGCGCAGACGCCTCAGGGCTCGGACGGGGAGAGCACGGGCGAGCGCACACACGCCTATCCGGCATTTGTGCGCGCGCGGGCCGCCCCGTCGCGCTCCCGCAGGGGCGAGGGATGATTGCCGTGGGCGAGGGGGCGACCGTCCCCCCTCCTACCGACGCCCCCCACCCACCCACTCGCCTTTCGCGGAAACGCGCAAACTCTACCGCACGCACCCACGCGTTCCCACCCGCGGTGGGAGCCGCGCCGCGCCCCCGCCCGGTGTGCGACAGCGATCTGCGCGTGGGTGCGCGCGCGGTGCGCGGCGAAGTTGCGTCTGTAGGCCCGCGGGCAGCAGCTCCAGCACCAGCTAACAACATCCGCGGCGGCGCGCGCCGAAGCGCCACGGCCCACGATGCACCCACCGTCGCCGCCGCCCTCGCTCGCTCGCCTTCCCCCGGGAGCCTTCCCACCGAAGGAAGGATGCCTCGACGGCTCGGCGGCTCGACGTCTCGAAGCCCCGCCCGCCCTTCCCTCTTCCCCCCGCCTCCGCCGCCGCGGTCGCACCCGCGTGCCGGCACAGGCATCAGAAGGCCCGCGACGGCGAACCCTCGTCC